>JAGFMF010011796.1:5908222-5933182 GCA_019455555.1 Galemys pyrenaicus | reverse complement strand
GAGAGGTCTGCTGCGCCATGTGGGTCCCCTCCCTGGCCGGCAGCAGGGATTGAACTCGTGCTGCAGTGGCTGCGGTTTGCTTCATAGTGCGTTGCTTAATCCACTGCGCCACCAGGGAGGCCCGTTGGCCATTAATTGTACAGACATTAAGTGCTCGAGAGTTCAGAGAACAGACCACCTCAGGTGAGGGCATCAGGGCAACCCCTCCTAGAAGATGGGGTTCCCATTAGTTTTGGGGGAGGGACAGGAGACATAAAGCAGGCCCCTTCACATATGGTTGAGAAGTCAGTGCGATAATGTCAAAGCCTCGTTCAAAGTTCACACAGTTTAAGGACTCTTGAACCATGTTTAGGTTTGGTTTGAGTCCCTGGTGCTCTCTGGCACTGGAGAGTAGACGCCCAGCAAATAGAACCCCAGGTTTTAGAGGCTTTAAGCCAGTGATGGCTCTAGGCTCAGGAAAGCAGGGTCCTGTACAAATGAGGGTCCCCGTGTGCAGATGTGACTTCTTATGTCAGCCTTGGACAGTCTGCTCTGGCCCCTTGGGCGTGAGGCACCCAGATGTAGTCTGGGGATGACCACGTGCACGTTCGTGGCTAGCAGACTGGAGTGTGGGTCACAGGGAGACTGAGCCTGCAGTGTATTTGCTGTCCAGGCTTGGGGCTGTTTTCAGCATGGTGTTGTCTGGTCCCACTTTCAAAAAGGGTGAATTTTTAAAATTCATCTTCAGGCACCCCTTTTCCCAACCCCCAGTATCCTGACCGGTTTGTTGAGAGATTGTCTACATAGCACAGTGTCTCAGGGTAGAGATGAGCGTATTCTCAAACCAGGCAGGTGCTGTCTGGAGAAGAGAAGACATCGGCCCTGTACTTGTCCCTTGGTCTGGCCCTACAGAGACAAATGACATTGAACTAAGGTGTGAATGACTATTAATGCTTCATGCTTTGTAATTCCCTGTGAGGAACTTGTCTTTTAGCCAAGACCTTCTAGAGACTATACTTCATTCCAAAGGATTTAATCTGTGATGGAAATCTAGGTAGTGTGTCAATTGGGTCAGAAAACAAAGATTATTTATAAAGATGCGTGTGTTAGCTATTTGTTGCAGAGTAATATATACTGTAAGTTCTTTTTTTTAAAAAAAGAAAAAGATACACCGATTAGATAATAACTGAGTTCATAGGTGCATATAATGCATGTACAATAGTTCCAGAAGGATACACGTCAACTAATCACAATGGTGAGTATCAGAAGGATCTGGGATGAGAGTAGGACTGCCAAAAAGGATTAGAATCTTCTCTACAAAATTTCAGCTTTTCTCAGGGAAGGAAAATGTGTTCACATGTTAAGAAGAAGGGATTTAGAGTTAGAGCACTGGATTCTCTGAATCTTTTTATGCACGAAAGGAAGATGCGTAATCTCAAATGAGCTGTTAGGGGGTTTGAGCGAGATGATGTTTATGTAACTGCCAGCGCATTAGAACTCTGTGGATAAAATCCACTGTCCCCTTGTAGCAGAGTGACTGGATACTCAACCGTCCGTTTCCTCTTCCTGGTCTCACAGGAAGATTTATTTTTCCCAGTCACTCTTGCAGTCAGCAATCACATGACTCCTGCTGACCAATGGAAGGTGTGCAAAGTACTGTGCTCCGTCTCTGATGTAATGAGTTGTTCCATTCCCGTGTATACCTCCCTTGGTAAACACTAGCGGTAGAACGTCCATCTTGATGGAGGAGCGGCTCCTGAAAAGTCACCCAGCTCAGGGTTGGCTAGGAGATGAGCAAGAAGTGAACTTACTGTGTCAAGACACTGAGATTGGGGTTGCTTGTTGTCAGTCAGTGCTGGGGGCATTCATCCCCCTAATATATCTCTCCTCTCAGTTGAGATTCTGTTCTACCTCTCTAAATCTGTTCTTCACTATAAGGTGGGGAAATTCACTTTTCTTTCTTTTTTTATCTGCTTCATAGGGTTGCGTGTGAAAACCCCATGAGAGATCACTTTTGACACTGTAGCTGCTAAAGGGGTGACAGGGAAGACTTAGAACTGTGCTCTGTGGGGTCCCCGCTGCGCTACAGGCCATGTGAATACCGCTGACCGGGTGAGGTGCTGAGCAGGAGACCTCGGACCATCTGACAGGCTGGGGTGGGTGGACTGAATAGAGTGGTTTTGGAAGGCGGGCCTTTGTGCAACATCCAGCTGCAAAGAGGAGCCTGCGACTAGAGGTATTTGCTGCAGCTTCTCCAGTTACAATAGAACCCATGGATCGGACAAGGATCGATTGCCAGGATCAATTCACTGCAGGCTGATAAGAGACTCAATGTGTTTCGGGGATTGGCCATTGCCCAGGCCAAAGCAAGAACTTGCACTGTAAGCAGTAATTAAGAAGTGATTTGCCCTTGGCCTCTATTCCTGGGATGAATGCCAGCCCCTGTGAGCCTTCAGAGCTGTTGGCCTTAGGAGCAGGCTCAGATGGGGCAGGTGACATGCGTCTGCTCGCCCTGCAGCCCGTGAGGCCTTGGCAGAACCCTCTCCTAGCTCCTGACCCCGCTCATCTGGTGCTCTGTGGATGAGTACTGCAGGGAAGGGGCGCAAAGGTGAGTCTGCCCGACCTGCCGTTTTGCCAGTCGGATGGGTGGAGGTGGAGCTGTGGACAGAGTCCTGACTGCCCAGGGCTGTGGTGGTCTCTAAAGCAGACTGCAGGGGTCTCTGCCCCAGCCATGCTCCGGACCTCAGTTCTCTCTTTCCTGCAGAGGTCAAGGGTGTCTGATTTGTTGTTTCAGAGACGCTGGAGATAGTACTGCAGAGACAGACAGCATCCCTGCCTCCTGGAGCTTCAGAGCTGGTTCACCATTGCGTGCCCTTGTAGCTCAGGAATTCTCAAGTAGTGCGGACAGTGAACACTGATATCTGAAGCATTCTATTCTGCAGACAGAGCGTGGATATGAATTTGGGCATGAAGTAAGGGGAAAAGAGGGGAGGAAGCTGGACTCTTGGGTGACTCCAATAGACAAGCCTTCTACAGACCTCTGAATAGAGGCCCTGATGTGCACTTTTTGCATGTGGAAGCTTAAAACTGTCTTGATACACTTAAGAAAGCAAGTGGGAAGGAAGACGAGAAACAGATCCGGGAGAGGGACAGAAAGCACATTTCCTTTTGCCTTTCCTCATGGTCAGATTATTTGGTAAAATGGCATAATTTATGCACATCAATGCAAATGACCATGCAAATGAGCTGGTTTCCTAGAGTTAATCTTTTCTCCTTTCTCCACTGGCAGAATGAACAGGAAGGGAATGACTCACTGTTTCACAATCAGAACTCCTCCAGGTCTAAACCCCTTACCCTTAAGGCACATCCCTTTCCATGGAGGTTCCCTGAGGCCTTCTAGAGAGCAGACCCTCCTGTGAACAGGCTGAAAACAGAAAAGAAGAACTGAATGAAGATATCACCCATCGTTGGTTTAGAAATTCACGTCATTGTGTGACTGGATTTGCTGCCCTGCTGTGTTGGGGGTGTAGTGTCTCCTCCAGAAATAAAATCAACTTGGTGAATGAACTGAGTCTTCCTGACCCTCCTTCCGTTCCTTGCCACTCTGTGGCTGGTGCAAATTCAGTATCTGGCCCAGGGAGGTGCAGGCAGCTTGAGAAAGTGTGTCCCTCAGTGTGGTTTGCACACTGACGTCTCCCTCCCCTGCCCACCCTGCTTCTTATTTCCCTGGATAAAGAAATTATACATTGCGTAATCTAAAGCAGCACTGGCCACTTAATTAGCAGCAGCAGCTTTCCTTCATACGCTGATCTACAGTTCACACATGTCTTTCACAAACCTTCCCCCGCCCCGCTGTCCCCATTTCGCCATGTTTCATTGGAGGTAATTCTGTATTGCTGGTTGTGGAGACCTCAGCTTTGGGAGATGAAGTGGCGCCCATGGCAAAGTCAGTCTAGAGCCTGACAGTGTCCTGCGCTTGCCCCTCCACAGCAGTGTGTGTGTGAGTGTGTGTGTTGAGCTGTATGCCTGTACTGGGCTATACTGTAGATGGTATAGTTATCTATGTATATGTGTCTCTGTGTGCCGGGGTCGTGAGGTGTGTGGTGGGAAGGGTTGTGTATGGCTTTGTCTGTGCGTGGTGGGGTGTGTGCTGTGTGAAGAGAAGTGAGAGGGGGTGACAGAGGTGGCTTGCCCATGGCGGGCAGGTGCAGAGGGCCCGTGCCCCCGTCCACCCACTTTCTCGGCTTGGGTCTGCCCACAGCACCAGCGTTGTGTCTGCACCGGCGTACACTCACTGAGGGGGCTGAAGAGGGACAGGGATACCCAGGGACGTCCCCTCGATGACAAATGTCTGGTTTCCTGAGGAGAGCTCTATAGACGCTCTCCCTCTCTCTGGCGTCAAGCCTGCTACCGTCTCGGCTTAACAAGCCCCTGCACTTCTAAGCTGCTGTAAATGTGCGGTCAAGTCACATCCTTCAAACGTCAAGAGAGGTCTGCTTGTGCTGGCGTTTGGAAAACAAGCGTCCACTGGTTTCTTGCTTTGCGATTTCCTAGATGTGTCCTCTTAGCTCTCCCGCCCTCCCAGGAAGCACCGGGAGCCTCAAGCCAGGTCAGATCTTCCAACTCCAGTGCACTTTCCACACCATCAACATTACCCAGTGCTTGTCTTCCTGAAGGATCTGTGTGCCGATGCGGAGCTGAGAGCAGGCCTTGGCTGAGCTCCCTGTTCACATGCTTCCAGTGACTTTATCCAGATAATGGACACAGATGGTTAAGTAAAAGCACCAGTCCCATTGCTCATTGCTCCCAGCCCATAGCCCCAATCTCAAACAAACTGCTTTGTTTCTCTGTTCAGGTCTGTGGGTGGCTACCTGCATATCTAGTGTGGCTAGAGGCACAGTTGTTATCATAAGTGCAACGATGTTGATACAGTTTTATTAGCCAGAAGTCCACACTCTATTCATGTTTCCTCAGTCTTCTCTGAACATGTTTTCTGTTCCAGAATCCCATGGGGATGCTATGGGACATTCCACCCCCCTGGTCCCCTAGGCTGCTCTTAGCTGTGACGCTATCTCAGGGTTTCCTTGTTTTTGATGACTGGAGAGTTTTGAGGAGCCCAGTGGACCATGGTTTTCTAGATCGGTTGGCATTAGTCACTGTCGCAGGCAAGACCCAGTCAAGGTTGCCCAAGCTTTCTCATGGTGGCTTCCACAATGGGAGAGGGCTTGGGATAATTATACCAGGTTCCTGGGCAATGTTGCCATCAGAGGGATTCTCCTATCCGTCTGTACCAGCCAGACGTGTAAAAAGCTGCCCAGTGCGGCCAAGGCCACCGCTGCTAAGTGCCATTCACTTAGGGGCCCTGTCCCCCTGCCCCCGTCACGGCCCCTGAGCCCAGCAGGGCTGGGTTGTCCTCCAGTGCTGCCCCTTACAGCCAGGTCACCCTTGTCCCAGTCAAAGATAGGGTGGCACTAGTACCCACTTGAGTTAATATATGCAAGTGCTTGGAACACGCGGCGTAGCCTGCGCTGTTATTATTACATAACAGAGATGATTATAACAGAGATGACCGGCACAGAGAGACCGGACCCAGAACGGTTCCCAAGGGATGCAGCTGGTGGTACAGTAGCTGTATGTTTAAGGTCCCCGAGACAGCACAGGAGTGTATGGCACAGACACTGAGCAGACGTCAGCCCTCCTATGACTGTGTGTTTCACAAGCACCAGAGCTTGTGGCCGCCCCCCCAGGCCTCCCCAGGCAGTGCAGGTGGTATAGCTCGTGGATTCTGCAGTCAGCTGGACCAGGGTTCCAATCCTGGCTTTCTACCCACCAGCTTTGTAATTGGGGGGTAATTTAGTAAATCTTTCCGTGCCTCATTTTCCCCATATGTAAAATGGAGATAACCATAGTTCCTCATTAGAGGATTTTGTGAGGATTAAATGTGATGAAGGGTCTGGGCATCTAGTAGGTGCTAGATAAACAGTAGTGCGTAGTGTCACTAACAGAGCTAGCAGCTCTTTCTTGTGGGAGACATTATTTAGGGCTTCAGCGAGAGAGCACTAGTGGCAGGAGGGGGTGGATGTGACATCTGAGATCAGTCTCCCCTCCTCTGGGGCTCGGCTTTCCTGAGCTTTCCCTCCAGCCCCAGTGTAAAAGAGGAATATACTTATTTAAGATGAATATACTTATATTCATATTAAAGATGAATATAAGAAAAAACATATTGCTTTTTGGGGTAAATTTTGAATATTTTAAAAAGTTTACCATGTACCACAGACCATTCTAAATACTTTCATGGATATTATCAACAGTTCATTTGATTTTTGTAAATATTACCCCATTTTACGGGAAGAGAAATGAAGGCTCAAATAACAGCCTCAGATCCTCACACTATTTACAATGGAGGGGGACCCCAGGAGGGGGTGTGTTTCCCCAAACTCTTGACCATGGGATCCAGCGCTTCAGTAATAAAAAGCACGCCATGTTCACTTATGAAAAGTAGACTTAAATCTCCACCAGGGCCGCGACAATGTCTTGTTCACCTTCACCTCAGAACTTAGGCTAGGAAGTGGCACTGAGTGTTTAATAAATATTCACTGAATGAGACCATGACTACAGAGATTAATAGCTGAGCAGCTCCTCTGCATCCTTTATCTCATCTGAGCTTTAACACTAGCCTGTGAGAAAGGGGTTGGTCAGATTATCTCTATTTTGGGGGCAAGGAAATGGAAGGGAAATTGACACTTACTGTGGGCTCCCCAGGCAGACCTCCTGTCAGTGTTATCCCAGTGAACCCAGTGGTCAGGGAGGGAGCGCCGCACTGCCGTGACTGACCACAGCCCCCATCTGCAGACCCCAGGCCATGACTGTCCACTGTCTCATTTCCCCCAGTGTCCCCTTTTCAGAAACTCTCGTCTTCATGGCCCTCAGCCCAGGCTGAGTCATCACCAGTCGAAACCCAGGACAATGAGAAATGAAGTTTTGGGACCCCATGATTTGCAGGCCCCCAAAGACCAGTCTTCTGGCCCATGCTGTGTTCTCAACGTGGCAGCTTTTACCAGTATTCTTGTTCTTTCTTCTCATGGTACCTTCTGTTGCAGGCGGGAGACACACCTAGAAGTCACTGGAGGGTGAAAACCTTGCCTCATTTATTTATGTTACGAATGACTTCCTCTTCCCTCAGAAAGAGCAAGAACTGAGGTGTTTTTTTTCTTCTTAAAAAAAAAAAAATTGGGGGCTGTTAACAAAAGAACTGAACCGTCAGCAGGTTTTCCTTGTTGAGAAGGGATTTGCAGCACGAAAGGAGGTCATTTCGACAAGTCCTGTGAGTTGTGCTGGGCACAGGGGAACTTACTGGCAAATCAGGGCCTACCAGAAGTGCTGAAGTACTTTTCTGAGGCTTCAGAGAGGCTTGTAATAGCTAACAGAGTTCTGACAGGGAGCGTTGGTCCCCAACTGGAACAGATGTGCTGGGCGCACAGGCCTGGAATGCCACGGGGACCAGAATTCAACCCAGGCTGCTCTCCTTCCAGCCCTTCTGACTCTGCCTCCACCCCTGCTGCCGACCGGGTCCTGTCTGTGTCCCTGGGAGGCTGCAGGGAGGCTGGCCAGGCTGTGTCAGGCGTCAGGGTCCTGTATGGAGAGGCTCGCGCCTCTGACCTCTGGATAGTGACAGGGGAAGTTCCAGGGCAGCTTGACCGATCAGAGTGGGGAGACCTCAGCGGCCGTCTAATCCAGGAGCAGGCAACTTCTGCAAAAGAAAGACAAGTCAATACTTTAGCTCTTGCAGACCATATGGTTTCTATCACAACCCTTATTCTTCCTTTGGGTGTCTTCAGCCGCTTAAAAATGTAGAAGCCATTCTTAGCTTGTGAGCTGTCCGACACAGTCAGTGACTGGACTTGGTCCTCGGGCCAGTTTGCAGACCACGGGTTTAGTTCTGCTTCAAGTCTCTGAGACAAGGTGGCTCATCCCTCCTCCCTCTGAGCCTCTTCCCAACAGGACTCCTGAGAAGGGATGTGGGGACCCCAGTCTCTAGGACACAGCCTTCCTCTAGCTACACCCCTGGGGGCAGCACTGACCTGGTTCGGAATCTGAGCTGCCTTCAGTTCGGAAGGGAGTTAGCACCACCTGGGGGCGGTGACCATGCCACGCAGAGCCACTGCGGGGACAAGCTCCTGGGGGTGTTCAGTGGTGCAGAGGCAGGAGGAGAACAGTAGGCGGCAGCACTGAGCTGTATTTATTCATTTTCACTCTTTGCAGGATACCTAGCTCCAATAGGACCGTGGCACCCATCCCTGAACCACAGGGGTGCTGAGCTGCAGAGTGGAGGCAGGTGCTCAGGAGTCTTTACCAGGCTGCTTCCACTGAGATCGAGCCATCTCGTACTTTCTGAGACCTCCTTGATAGCGTCAGTACTTCAGCGTGGTGACCACTACAATCCACTCTGAATCCTGATAACCCAGCAGCTCCCATGAGCAATGACTTAAATGGGAAAGAGCCTGGGCTAGACTGGGGATGGCTGAGCAGGCTTTGCCATGAATCGTGTTGTGCATTTGGGGGTGGGCTTTAGTTGGTGGGGGTAGGGTGCTTGGGGATGCTCCAGGAGTTTGCAAGAAGGAAACCCTGTACGTCCATCTGGCATTGTAGTTTCTTCATTTGCATGATCCTAGCCAGTTAACAGGTGTTCCAAACCTGAGCCACGAACTCCAGAACCCTGAGGTTCCCCTTCTCCTGTCTCTGCTTTGCGTCCCACATCCAGTTAATATCCACCTCTTCTGCATCACCTCTTGGTTCTCAAGTTCACCTCCTGAATTTTCTTTGCTGTCATGTGTGGCTTGAGCCCTTGGAAAACTGACCCTGGACATTCTAGATTCAGCCCCTCTCCTCTCAGCTGCCGCAGTAACCTTGAACCTTGGTACTCTGATATGTTAAAACCCTCGTGGCTGCTTAGGGTAGTGCAAACCCCTAATTTAACACGCTGGGGCCTCATCCCTCTCTATTTCCCTCTGATCTCAGGCTCCAATCACACTCTCAGGCCTTTGCAGAGTAGACTTGGCGCCTTTTCCAGGTTGGGGGCTCTTCCCACAGTGACAGCGCTGCCTGTCTCCAAGCTGCAGCCCTCCTCTTCCTGGCTAACCTCTGCTTATCCTTTACACTCAGATCAGACACGGATGCCAGCAAACCCACCGTCCTGCAGCAGCCCTGTTGTCATCCCATCAACCCTGCACTCTCCTCTGTTGTTGCCTTGGCCCAGCACTGTTTTATACATGTTTTAAAACCACAACACTAACACAGTGCCTGGAACACAGAGGTCTCAATGAATGTTTGGAAATTGTATAAATGGTAAAAGGCGGGACCAGATGACAACTTGAGAGACCATCACGCCCTCCACTGGGCAAACTTTAGCCCAGGTTTTGGGAGCCCAGGAACAGGACATGACCTGATCCTATCATCAGCCATTCTACCCTTGACCATCTTTCGGGTACTGCCCTGTCTTGACATCGAACCTAATCAAATCTCTGGCACTTCAGTCTAACCTTGCGCCATCAACCTTGCAGATGGAGAGCAGCTGCTTAGCATCTGCTAGAGCTTTTAATATGAATCTGAACAGATTTTTCCCTTTGTTAATGGCAAAATAAAGAGCCCCAGAAAGGAAGCGCCACCCTCTTCACTGCTTGCATGGGCCTGTGGGTGGCACCTCCCCCACACACCTGCTGTAATCACAGAGACTTGGAAAGAGTAGAAGCCACTATGAGGGTCCCCAGGTGACTGGGGAGGATCTAGGTGGTGACTGGTTGCACAGTTCATCTGAGAGGGTCACCCCTCAGACACCCCTCACCCCAGCCTGCTTATGAATAGATTCTCAGTATGCTTCGCCTTCCCCCACCAGCCCACCACATTTGATCTAACTTCTGGCAGGGAGCAGAGGTTGGAGGGGTATGCTATTTGCCTGGTTTTTCTCCCCATTCCCCAGAACCCATTCTTTGAGGCCAGTTTCTAGAGAGGCTTGAAATCCTCTAATCCTCAGAAGATGAGCCAGGAAACAAACAGTATAGGTAAATGGATCTGGGTTGATAAAGGTGTAATAGATTACCTTCTGCTGTGTGGTGAGGCCATACCCCTATGGGTGAGGATAGGGTTGTCAGGTTGAGAAATAAAAGTTACCTGCAAATATTGATTATTTGCATATTTATTCCCAAACATCTCTCATTATTTATCTAAAGTGCAAATTTATTGGGCATCCTGTGTTTTCCCTGGCAATGTTGGTGGAGACATCTCCCTTAAAGGGGGTCAGCATTGCCAGAGTCAGTTAGCAGAGATGAAGTGGGTCCTTGTTTGAGAGGAGACTGGGAAGCTGGATCTTGGTACCAAGTTCTGCTTTGTTGGGTCTTGGAGTCTTTGACAGCTGGTGGTAACTGGGTAGGGAGCACTTGAGTTGGGTGCTAAACTCTGGGTTTATTTCCCCGATTTAGTTAAGTCATGGCATGGCCTAGGGTCCACTGAGTTGAGGGCATCAAGTGAATGGTATGACCCATGTGGGAGGCCAGTGGGAAGTGGGTATGGGGACACAAGTCTCAGGGAAGTGGAGTTGACTTTCTTCTCTTCCTGTCTCTCTGCTCCCACTCAGGAGTCTTCCTCTATTTTCAGTCCTAGAGGATTTGGACTTGAGTTCAGTCCTATGCATTGTGAGTAGTGTAGGAATCATGTAGCTGCCCAATCATGATACATCCACCATCCCCCCAAATTCTCTCTTGCTGCTCCTTTGAAGTCAAGCCGCCCAAGCCCACATCCCCTGGCACCTGCACAGTTCCATCATCCACCCTACCGCTTTGCCTCTTTCAGTGTTACGTACATGGCGCCATGCAGCATCTGACTCTGCATCTGGCTTCGTCAGTGTGGCAGAGGCACCTGAGATCCCAGTGTTGTACGCGCGCCCATGGTTGGTTCCTGAGTAGAAATCTGTTGTATGGACACGCCAGTTTGTTTATTCACTCACTGCCAAGGACATTGGGATGATTCCAGTTTTGGGTGATTATAAATAAAGCTGCTATAAATATTCATGTACAGGTTTTTGTGTGAACATAGGTTTCCATTCGTCTTTGCTGCCCAGCCAGAGTGGGTTTCTGGGTCATAGGCTAAGTATATATTTAATGTTAGGAGAAACTCTCTAGGCTTGACTGTGATTAGGAGAACTGGTTGGTACCCACAGCCCAAAACCCACAGCACCACGGTGCTGTTCGACTTGTTTTACAGATGAGGAAACAGACTCAGAGAGGTCGGGGCTCCTTCGTCCCAGGTCACTGTTCTGCCTGTATCTTACTTCATCATCTTTTTGCTGTAGCTCCACCCTCGTAGGAGATCCTGTTGGAGACACATTGAAGGTCTACATCCACTGATAAGAAATGTGGCCCAGGGCCCTCCCTGGTGGCGCAGTGGGTTAAGCAACGCACTATGAAGTAAACCGCAGCCACTGCAGCACGAATTCAATCCCTGCCACTGTCCAGGGGGGTGACCCACATGGCACAGCAGACCTCTCCTGCCTCGCCTGCTACTCCCCTCAGCAGTGTATTTCAGTCAGTCTGCCTGTTCTGCTCCCTGCTCTGTCTCTGATGGATCCTCTCACCGCCCATGCCTCTGGCCTGTACCCCAATGCTTAAGTAAATAAATCTTTAAAAAGAAAAAAAAAAAGAAATGTGACCAAAAGGATGAATCCATTTGATGAAGAAGCCAAGTGCTGCATAAAGGCAGCCATCACGCCCCTGAAGTGCTCTTCCAGGGTGCTTGTGAGAGTGGCCACAGTTCTTGCCCTGGTGTTTGGCACGGAGGAGCCATCTCTAAGATCATTCTTCTATATCTCATTTATAAATTATTCTTCTGAGATCTTTTCAAGTAGAACTAACACAGAACTGGTTTTCTGTGTTTTTCCTGGGGCGCAGAGCACCGTTTGCTGTGTCTTGCTCAGCTCTGACTACACTCCCGTTAAGTTGTCATTTGGGATTTGAGTCTTGTTCCTGAATGTGCGAGTCTGAGACAGTTCTTTCTTTATCTGCTCCAAGCTTAGAGTCAAGACAACAGGTCTGATACTCCCTGGGAATCTTGGCTTTACTGCAGTTCTAGCTTTTGAACATTTCATGGGAGGATTAATTGTTATTCATGCTATCACTGTTATGTAGGTCACTTTTTCTTTGGAGCAAGTTGATGGGATTTTATTATCTGTGGAAAGCAGCCATCCCATAATGGAGAATACTTTTGATTGATGATTTAGCTTAAAAATAGTTTCCTATTTTAATAAGCCTCATCAGGAACAGATGACCCCAGAGGGGGAACTGCATGGTTATCGGGTAGTCCCTGTATTTATAGGGATTTTGTAGAAAG
Organism: Galemys pyrenaicus; assembly: GCA_019455555.1. Taxonomy (NCBI): domain Eukaryota; kingdom Metazoa; phylum Chordata; class Mammalia; order Eulipotyphla; family Talpidae; genus Galemys; species Galemys pyrenaicus. Next base: position 5,920,825 of record JAGFMF010011796.1, on the reverse strand, counting down.
CAGTGTCTTTTGAAGAGAAGGAGAGGATCATGGCTGTTTGCTCCTGGGGACTGCGTCTGGAAGCCTCGATGGGGCATTTATTGGACTGTCCCAGCTTCTTGCTGCTGGAGAAGCTGCAGTATTCTTTGTGGAGAAGAGGTGGGCAGGACTGAGAGCAGGTTTGCAGCTGAATTTGTGCAGGTACAATTCAGTTTAAAAAAAATAGTTATTTAGCAGTCACTGTGTGCCAGGCAAAATGTGCTAGATATTTTCATTTTATTATCTGGGGAATGTCTAGGCAAAGAGAGGGGAATCTCACCTACAAACACCAAGGCAGATTTCCTTGTAAAAGGTCAGCGAGGGGGTGGCAGTCTCGAACAACGAGATCACCTTGTGCACTTCGGATGGAGAACCCAAAGGAGAGCCTGAATTCGGAAAACTTTACATTCTCCTAGGAAACTATAAATGCGGATCCAAGAGTGGGTAGGACTAGGAGAGAGCAGAGCTGAGTGGTGAAAGAGCACTGGGACCCTGGAGTCAGGCTGCGGGGCTTCAAATCCGACATCATCACTGGCTGAGCGGCCTTGAGCATGTAGCTCTTAGCCTTTCTGGGCCTCAGTTTCGCCATCTGCAAAACGGTAATACCAACGGACCTACCGCGTAAGGTTGCGAAGAGGATCAAGTGATGTAGCTGTAACCTCTCAGAGATACCAACTAAAATCATAAAGACCCAGGAAAATGCCTTAGATATTTTTCTAAGAAATGCCACCATGGAGCAGTTTTCCCTTGAAGCTTTGTGGGAAATCTTCTGAAAACCAACTCATAGCTCCTGAAAGGTGTTTCCCTCAGATACCCGTGATCTGTTCATGGAGGAGGGTGCCGAGGGGCCGTCAGCGAGAGGGTGGCGGTCTGTGCAGTGAGAAGGGTGCCCTCTTCCCGTAACCATCATTAACGGTTCTAAAGTGGCGTCAGAATAGGATTTATTCTATTTATTTATAAACACCCAGACACCCTCGGTGTGTGGCCAATGGGAGCAATACAGCTCAGCGGTCGCCAGGGGGCGCTCTAGAGAGAGCAGGATCCGGCAAGGGATGGACACGGGGTTTGGTCCTGCTCTTGGACCCCGGGATTTGGCAGGTAGCAAAGCATTGGGGACTTAGGTGCAGTCGTTCTTACCCACAATTCTCAGGCTTCACCAGGAGGAGGGGAAGACTTCCAGCACCTTCCTCCTCCCCACTGCTTTCGCCTTGTCTGCAAATGCCAGGCTTCTTCACAGACTTTCTATGGAACAGCTACAGGAGAATGAGAAGTAGGTCTCCCCACGGAAGATGTAAGAAGTGAAGCATGTACAAGAAAAGATGCCTATTTTTATTACAAGTGCCCTCTCCCAACCCTACCACTGTAGTGTTAGCAGGGAAAATCCAATTAACAGTTGCACCCAAAATCGTTCTAGTGCTACTCTTTCTAGGACACGAGAGCCTGGTATAAGACTCCCCATAGAGGAATAAACAAAATGTACTTGGAGCACAGAGAAGAATCACTCCATCTGGTGGTGATGGTGATGATAATTAAGAAGGAAAGGCTGCAATGGAGGGGGTGCATTTGGGGTGCACCAGGACCCCAGCTTTAGTCAAGGGGAATTAGGCAAGAAACAGAGACTGGTGGTCTCAGAGGTGGACTCTGAGATTCTCTCCCATCCCCACCTCCCAACGACACACCTCAGAAGGGCACTTTATTTATTTTTAATTTTTTTTTAATTTATTGATACACACAAGAACTGGGATGTAGGCCATAGGTGCAGGGGGTGAGAGGACTCACCAGAGACAGGACCAGGGAGCAGAACAGGCAGATCCACTGAAACACACTGCTGAGGGGAGCAGCAGACAAGACAGGAGAGGTCTGCTGCGCCATGTGGGTCAGCTCCCTGGCTGGGGATTGAACTCATGCTGCAGTGGCTGGTGACAGCTTGATAGCCCTGCACTAACAGGGAGGCCCCCTCAGACAGATGGAGAAGGCATTCCTGAGCAAGCTGAGCCCTGAGCTGGAGGAAGGCACACATGACAGGGACGCTGACTCAGGAGGGAAACTCATCCTTCCAAGTCTCAACTAAGCAAGTGTAGGTTGGGGTAGGAGTCACCCAGGGATGGTGGGGACAGTCTGAGGGTGAGGGAGTGCACCCATACTTCCTGTCTCCTCCCTTTTCTAACACACCTCCTGTAATAGGAAATTAAGTATTAAGGGCTGAGAACTCCAGTGGATGCACAGGGTCTGGAGTTGAAAGCCCTCCAGTGAGCTAGGGAGAATGTGTCCTGTTAATTTCTGTGGCCCCTTATTTGAACTCGATCTCAGTTCATTATTAATAATAAGAGAGCAGCTGCTGAGGTAGGCGCGTTCCTATGGAATGCAGAACAGGGTCAGGGAAATGCTACTTTGATGTTAGAAAGTAACGGTTGTTAATTTGCTATCCTATCTGACCCAGTTTTCTTTTAAATGACTTTTTAATTTTAATTATTTTTAATTTGTGAAGAGAGTATGAGGTGAGTTAGTACTTTGTAATTTCTTTACCGGAAACTTGGGGCTTTCTGATTTGACTGACCCATAGGAAATACACTGTAACCCAGAAAGGTACAGGCTAGGGTGAGCCCACAGTTAGCACTTCTTTGGGGACCACAGCAGAGGGGATACAGTAGGTCGACACCAGCCAAGGGAAGGGCTGTATTATGTAAATACAAGATATGAGCTCCCCCCACCCAATAACCCAAGTGCTCAAAAGTAGATGACTGGATCAAGAAGATGTGGTACATATACACAAGGGAATACTATTTAGCAATCAAAAATGATAAAATAGGGCCACTTATAGAAACATGGATGGAGCTAGAAGGAATTATACTCAGTGAAACAGGTCAGAAGGCAAGAGAAAAATATCAGATGGCTTCACTTTTAGGAAGAATGTGAAAGAACAACTACAACAAAAAATAAAAAGGAAGAAAACAAACAAACAAAAACAAGCGAAAGCTCAAGGAAACAGGCAATTACAACCAAAGACAAACAAACAAAAAAACTCAAGATCAAAAGGTCAAACATAAACCAAAGGGATGGGGGGGGGGAGGGGAGGGTAAAGACGGGGATGAGGGCAGAAAGAGCACAAGGGACCGAGGTGATGGTGCATGGGTGAAATGGTGGTGGAAACTCTCTGGAGACTACAAATGATGTCAAGTACAACTAAATAAATCTAAAAAAAAAAAAAAAGATATGAGCCCCATACTTTTCTAGGATAAACTTTACAAAGGTGTTTATTCCCATTTCTGGTGCCTTTATCTGAGAATATCCACTTTTGCGTGGAAACAACATGGCATAGGAGAAATAGTGGAATCCACTAAATTTGAATTCATCTGAAAATCAGCACCTACTATATGTGAGACATGATAGCTGACCTTTAGGGGCCTATGTGAATTCCAGAAACATAAGACCAATTCTTAAAATGTATTCAAAAAGATAAGAAAATATATCAAGCACTGAAGTATGCAATCTGTATAACAGGGCTGAATGTTTTGACAAGATGGAAATAAGTTCACTGGGATTATTAGACAAAGCTTCACAGGACAGGGAATTGAAGGTAGGGAAAGAGATGTTTGGAGGGGAGAGAGGGGAGAAGAATTCAAAACAGCCTGCTTAAAATACAGACGAGAGTAACAGTGATATGCTTATTATTATAGTGAGACATGCCCGAAAAAGCAGGATTCAAAGTAGTACACATGGTCTAAATCCAATTATGAAAAAATATCATATTCACATGCAAAGAAAAAAGCAAGTGTATCAACATATAAATGTTTATCACATGATGGAGGGAGTGCGGTAATTTTTAGTTTCCTTGTTTTGCTTGATGGCATTTTTTGCTTACAGCAAAATGTTTTATTCTAACCAGAAAAACGATTGCTCCTTTTTAAGAGAGGATGTGCTTAGTTACCAGAGTCACCAGAGTCACCAAGCACATAGTGGCCCAGGGGGCCCTGGGAAAGGTGCAGAGCCCATGAGACCTATCGTGGGCCCAAGAGCTGGTTGGTGGCAGGAGCCGTGTGGGGCCAGGCGGCAGGCTGTAGGCTGCGCTGGGGCGTGCCCAGCAGAATGAGCATGGGTCCCGCGAGGAAGCACCGCTTGGAGGTGCTCTCAGAGAATGAGCCAGACCCCATGGAGTCAGCTGGGCCAGAGTGAGGTCTTGGGCAAAGAGATAACAGGCTGGGACAAAGAAACCTTTTCCAGAAAAACAGGACAATTGTACAGGCAAGGAAGGGAAGAGATTCAGCAGTGCGCGTGTTGGGAACATACAGCTGGGAACGTGAAGCACTCTTTCCCGTCTCCAGGGCTGGATAGCCTCCTCCTTAGGGAGTGGTGAACCTTCCCAAGTTGGCAGTCTCTGCAGTGGAGCTCTGAAGGGTCCACCACCTCCTGGACATGGCCGCTAGCAGGTGGGCTCAGGGGTGAGGTGGTGGGGACACCCGTCAGTGCACATGCAGTCGCCAGCTCTCCGTGGAGCTCAGTTCAGCCAACAGAACCAGCCTCTCAGAGGGCCCTGAAGAGAATTTGCAAAATCTGAAAATGACTTTGCAAGGAAACCATTTTTCAAGTAGTTGGTGTTGCCCTCTTTCCAGGACTGGGAAGTGTTCATCTTTTCCTTGATATGACAATTAATTATGGCATAAAGAGCGTATCTAAACATCTGCTGTGGGAATGAGTTAATGAGTCAAAGTTCATTGTGCCCATGGGGGGTCATCTGGGACACTGCACCTGGAAGACCTAGGCCACATTTTGCTTGGGGCCCAGAAGCAATGCTAAGGCCACTGTGGGCCTGGCGAGGACATAGTTACTGTTCTCAGAAGCACCCCTCTAAAGACTTAAAGAAACTCCTCATTTTCACTGCCAAAAATCACTCTTGACTTCTGTACGGGGAGTGTCGTAGGGTGGACCACCCAGAATGGAGGAGCAAGGTAGGGGAGCTTCTACGGTGTGCGTGTGATGAAAACGAGAGTGTACCCCAAAGGCCAGCTGCAGAGGGGGCTGAGGCCGGAGGAGTCTGGCCGCTGAGCAACCAGACTGAAAGGTCATTACTGGTCACTCACTCACAGGAGTGTCTGTGTGGACCTAATCCAAAGGGCATGAATGGACACCTTGCAAACCTTTTTAGTCAGCGCCTGTGGAACTGGAAACGAGGGTGGGCAGAGTGTCCCTGGGTCACTCTGCTGGTCATTTGTGAAATGTGCTCACTTTCTCGCTCCGCGCCTGCCATGCCCCCAGTCACGCACCGCTGGAGCCTGTGAGAGGAACGTGGGTCTGGGGACCAAAAGACACAAGCAGTCCCTGCTCTCGCCTCCTCCTCTGCACGAAACGGGAGCTGGGTGTGTCTTGAGTGTGGGCTCCCACACGAATGCCTCCGTAACTGTACTCCCTTGGGTGGGATTCAAGAGAACCCCACTCTAGTGTGGACTCTGCTGTCTAGAAAATAAGACTTGTGAGGGTGGGGCGCCGATGCTGAGCTCCCGCGCTCCCTGCTTCTCTGTGGAGAACTCGCTTAGACATCTGGGATGTGTCCCTTTGCCCCGCTGCTTGAACCCCAACACCCGTCATTGCTCTTCCTGAGAACAGAATGATGAGTTTTCTGGGGACACAGTAAAATGAATTTGCAAAATCTGAAAATGACTTTGCAAGGAAACCATTTTTCAAGTAGTTGGTGTTGCCCTCTTTCCAGGACTGGGACGTGTTTGTCTTTTCCTTGATATGACAATTAATTATGGCATAAAGAGCATATCTAAACATCTGCTGTGGGAATGAGTTAATGAGTCAAAGTTCATTCAAGACAATAATAATAATATATACTAATAATAAAATATACATTCTATATACATATACTACATTATTAATAAGACATCTTTAAGTTTAAAAATACCTGAAATGATACTGTATGCTGCTTAGGGATACAAACATGTCATAAAATTGGAGAAAAGGGGGTGGTGTGATAAATACCAAAAGAATAATATTGGTTTGGAGGTGATGGAGAAGGGAGGCAAAGGCAGACTGAACAGTCTTGCAGTGTTTTTCTTCTTGAGCTGAGGGTTGTACACACAGCTACGTGCTTTGTATTTCTCTTTGTCCATTTTTGGATGTCTTAAATATTGCATCATACATTTTAAATATAAATGAAATTATGTTCAAATATAAATGAAATTATGTTTAAAAATTATCTCTAATGTAAAGATTACTTCACTGGAGAAAAAGCAGCGGGTGGAAAGTTGAATAAATATGTCTATTCCTTCCTTAAGTTGGGCGCTTTTTACCTCATGCTGCTCATTAACTCCCACTCCCTCTCGTATCTATACCAATGACTCCTCTCCCCCCAGATTGCCCCTTCAAGCGTTTTTAAGTAATTACATTGTCAGCTACGGGCTAGAAGAAAAATGCTTTCCTGCATCAGTGTGGTGGCTCTTGATGAGATTGGAGCAACTTCAAAGACCACCTTCTAAAGGAAAAGACCATGAACTGTACATGGGGGAAGCAGGTACGGACAGGGCGCCCATTCTCTGTAATCACCCACATCACACATATTACCTCAGTTAATGCTCACAGCAGTGGAAATGGATGTTTATTTTTATATGAACAGTGGAAGTTCAGCGGTGCCAGAAGGTTGCCCAGGACTAGGTTGGGGATGGAGGAGGTCCCCAATCAGTCTGTGGCAGAAAGAGGGTCACACTCAAACCACTCTCACTGTCTTGCTCTTGCAATGGGTTCCCAACACAGGGGTGCAGATCCAGCCACATTTTCCCACTCTGTTCCTTGTGACCAGGGACACACATCTGGGAAGCATCCAGAGGTTAAGGATACAGGATGTCAACCCTGAAGGGCAGGGTAGTGGACTCATCATCCTGATAGTAACTCTAACCCTTTGGTTTCCAAAGTGGAGTCCATGTCCCCTAGGGAAATGCAAGAAGAAGCAGGAAGAAGCTCCATCCGCCCAAAACTTGTCTTTTGCTGTGTGTTTGTGTGTTGGCATAGTACCTCATGTATCCATATATGGCTTAGGGATAAATAAATATGCATATATGGAAGGTGTATGCTCAAAAATATTTTATTGGTGGGAATGTGGTGACTTTGCACAGTCTATAAAACTGAACAGATCTGTTATTTTTCCCACTGTCATTATATTGGTACAAAAGATGAATCAACTCAGGTCTTCTGGTCCAGGTGCTTCTTCTTCCTGGTACCGAATATGTGGTCTTGTGAATGTTGGTGAAATCCTTAAGCATTGGAGAGGAAAACTGGAAGCAGGTGGCTATATCATGTTTCAAGAAAGCAGATTTCACAATGTCATATTCCTGGAAAATATTTAGACTGAATTATTACACAGATAGTTTATGACCAGTTTAAGGGGAAATAGTGGTCTCTGGCACTGAGCATAGAACTAAGAATGAGTCACACCCTAACTACTCATTTCCTTTATAACTCTTAACAGTCGTTGGTTTACTTGGAGAAATCATTCATCCTTGCTCTCATACATGCATGCAATGGACCATGCAAATGGATACATACATACATGCAAATGGACCATATTCATAGTCCATTTGATCATCTATTCCGCTTAAAGCCCCATGTTTGTGTTATGTCGAGTGAATTCTAGCAATGAATATGTTGCAGTCCCTGTCCCCAAAGAGCTCTCCTCTTAACAAAGGAGACCAACAAGTACACAAGCAAGTATGACAAAACAAAGTATTTCCTGAGTGCCACATAGTGGTTATGTTAGGACAGCATGTTTATATTATAAGCAGATGTGACCAGGATTCCGCAAGGGAGAAAGCTGTAAGGACCAGAACTTCTGATAGCATTCCATTGAGAACAAAACCTTAGTTTCTATATATATGTATATACATATATATATGCTTCTATATACATGTGTTTTGTAATATCATATTTCAGTTTTCTATGGTAAGGTCCCATGTCTTTGTGGACAAAATGAAGAAAAGTGAAAACATTTGGGCTTGATGGTATGGTAATAATCAAGTGACTTGGAACTAGTTGAACAACCATACTCCAAGTGGTTTCTATAATGGACCACCTAAATGATGTCAGGTTTAGGAGGTGCTGCAGCAGGTGCTGTTTAACCTCCCTATTTGCAATGCGCCTGCAGACACAGTGAGCAGAGTTAATAGTTCTGGGGGAGGGGAAGCATTATATGCATTCAAATAAATGGAGATGTAATTGCTCTCTGTCCTGTGTTAGAACATGTTCAGAGCATTACATCAGAACCTCCAGGTGAAAGAGGGAGAGATGTGGACAAGCCAAAAATATGTTTGGAGAAAATAACAATGACATTAAAAGTTGCACTTTCTGAGGGCCCACTACATGTGGGCATGGGGTTTCATGCTGATCATACAGGGTCCCACTAAACCCCACAGAAGCCCTGTGAGGAAGACATGGTTGTTTTTCTCTATAGACCATGGGGCATATTGCACTTCGGGGAGGTTACCCAACCAGAGGTGGAGCTGGGTTCAAATGCAAGCCTGCTCCAGCAAGGTTGGTTGAAGGACAGAGTCTTCATGAGCAAGGCAGGGTGGCAGCGCCCTGCATGCAGATTAAGGCTGTAAGGAAGGTGGTGGTGGGCAGAACTGGGCCAGAGGGAGAATGTTCCAGGCTGTAAACGCTTGTGTGTGTGAAGAACCACCTGCTGAGACTCTGGGTCAAGTGTTTCCAGAAGGTCAAGGGGAGGCAGTCTCAAAGAGGGATTTCAGCACTAACTGACCATTAATGTCTGTTTTCACTCTGGCTTCTGTGATGGCATGGGAAATAATGAACCTGTAGGCACTGTGCTTAGAAGTGGGTTTGCCGGCCATTAAGAGCCATTGATCTGACTCCAGGGCTCCTGCGTGGGGCCAGCAGATGGCTTCCCTGTGGAAAGCCAGCTCCTTTCCAGAGCAGCCAGTTCCATGACCTGAGGGGTGGAAGGAACAAGTCTGCTTCTGCCTGAGATTTACCTTTTTGGGAGGAATAAAAAACAGCCCTCTGTCCATTTTAACATGACACTTAACATTAGCTGATCAATCAGCCACAATTGAAACAGTCAGTGTCTGTCAACACCCCTAGATTTAGGAAATGTCAGACTGTCAAGAACCAGACAAGCTGCGCCATGTGAGAAGCGTTAGTTAAAGATTTCAGGAGCCTAAATGCCAGGTGGGAGAATGACCTAGGATATTCAACACTAAACAGACTTTATTATCATTAGATCAAGAGTAATTATGTAGAATTTGGGGAAACTCAAAGTTCTCTCCCTCCTTCTTTCTCTTTTCCCCCTCCTCACCTTTGACACACATATCCCACCATCAGATCCTATGGGTCACCATAAAATAAGGGTGACACGTTACTAGTGATCAACTGGCCCCTAGCAACATGCTTCATTTATTTTCACAAAGTAGGAAAAGCTGTGTGGCATGAGTCTGGGATATGAGTCAGAAGGATGGATTCTGGCCACAGTCACTCATTAGCTGTGGGAGCACAGACAGCTCAGTTTGAGTTTGTGATTATCAGCTCCTTTATTTGTAAAATACAAATAATAATAATTTTTCATGATAGTAAAAACCCCAGACTTGTTTTGAGCATTACATATCACAGTGTATGTCGATATGTTTGCAAATAGCAAATTGCTCTCAACTGTACATTATTACCCTGATTATTACAAGATGAAAACCTCCTGCTGGTTTGGAGGTTTTTATAGAGGTGCATATTTGGTGTAAATGCAGTGTTTGTTTTATGGATCCTCGAAGGATTCAGATAATTAGGTAAATAAATCTCTGCTAAGCCAGCATGTATAACAGCAAGCCACGTGGTCAAGCCCTTAACTCGAAATACGCACCTTCACGGACTTGTAGGGGGTAGGACACAGCAGGAGCAAAGCCGGCACCTGGGTAAGGGCAGCTCTTGACAGCACATCACCAGGGAAGTCCAGACCCTGGATGGAGCCATGTTGGTCCTCTGTGCAGATGGGGCTGGCTGTCCTCCTCGGAATGCAGACAGGACATAGACAAGACTGGCGTGGCAGGCAGGTGAGAGCTGGGATGAACCTGTAGGGTTCACTCTTCAGAGTTAAAGAGTGATAACGAATGCCTGTTGCTGGCCAGGTGTAAGAAAACTGTTACACACATTTTTTTTTTTTTTTGAGGAAAATCACGTGTCCATCAAAATCTCAGAAATGATGACATAACCTTTGACTCCAATCACTCTAGAGTACTAAGGTACTAATTATAACATTGTTTAAGTTGGCAAACGATTTAGGAAGACCTAAGTGTTCATCAGAAGGGCTGGGTGAGGTGGAATAGCAGACTTCCTTGGGGACAGAGGCCATACTCGGTGTTCATCATAGGATGACACAACAGGTGTGTATTTTTTGCGCATGAAAAATATTTTGAAATGTGGTTAACAAAGTAGGCTATAAAACACCACAAATCCTATTTTTCAGAATCCTCTGTATGTTTATATGTATTACATGTACATTTTAAAGGCCATTAGAATAATAACACCAGTTGCTATCTCTTGTGCACTGAGTGTGGTTCTGGGCTTTAAATGTATCATCCTATTTGGTCCTCTCAACAGTTCCTGGAAGCGAGCATTTATATTCTGACTTCATGGCAGAGGTAATTTAGGAACTGAAGACGTTATTTTATTTTTTTTAAAGATTTATTTATACAAGAGCTGGGGTACAAGCCAGAGTTGCGCAAGGTGAGAGGATTCACCAGAAACACAGTGAGGAACAGAACAGACAGGTTGACTGACATACCCTGCTGAGGGGAGCAGCAAGGCAGGAGAGGTCTGCTGCGCCATGTGGCTCCCCTCCTTGGCTGGGCATAGAACTCGCTTTGCTGTTCAGCAGATGCTTCACAGCGTGTTGCTCAACCCGCGGCGCCACCAGGGAGGTCCTGAAGACGTTATTAAGGTGTCCACAGGTCATGTCTGAAGGGCCAGAACCAGGTCTGTCTGATTCTAAGGCTGGGTTATAGTCACGCAGTGTGGTTACAAGACATGCCATCATTTTTCCGAGTTATTTGATTTGTGAAAGACCTCAACTGTATGATCAATCCCCGTTTTCTGTGTATTTAAAGAGATGAATGTGTTCCTCTCAATTGAATAGGATGACGGGGCATCAGAGGCTGCTTGCATTTTGAATACTGGCCGGGAAACCTCCAGCTTGTTGTGTTTTCAGGGGTAGGGAAACGCAACCCAGCTCATTCCTGAGAGACGCTCTACACCAGTGCGACTGTTGTTCAGTCCGTGGGGACTACCCTTAATGTCGAATACATGCGTAAATAAAGAAGAAGGAGAAAAAAGTGCTTTTAGACTGGCCACTTACACAATCAGCCAGAAAAGGTATTTCTTTACCTAATTTATAGAAGGGAACCACGGCTCAGAAAGCATCGGTGGCACACCCCAGTGCCACAACTGAACTGACAAAAGTGTCATCAGCGCTGAGACCATTTGACCCCAACCAGTGATTTTTATTGATGAGGAGTTTCAGGAAAAGTTGTTCTGCCAAACCAGCGGAGCATGGGTGGGACTGGCACCTGGATGACTGGCTCGGCCAAGCTCTCTGGTTGCGCGGCAGAGGCTGAAAGCACTGCCCGGAGGAGCTGAATGTGGCGCTTCCTTCCCAGAGGACTTCGGCTCAGGGCCGCTTCCCTGGGAACAGGCCAAAAAACTTTCGCTTCATAAAAGCAGCCCTTCTCCTCTGGAGAGAAAACCAGGCCTCCTCTTTCTTTTTATCACCTGGTAGATACTGCTTTAATGCTAAGAATCTGATTTATTTTAACTAGGGTCCCTGGAAGACCAGTTTTTTACTCTCAAATTTAGAAATAAGAAAGTTGATATCCTAAGATTTCTAGCTATTATCTGAGAACTGCTTAGAGATCATCAAAGATTTTATTGGGACTTTCCTGCCATATTACTGTGATGGGCATGGTCACCACCCTCACCTGAGACCCATCTAGTGCACAGTGATCTCCTGAATGCCACTTTCTGTCAGGTTGCTGCAGCAACCATGGGTAGACTGTAGTGTTGGATTAGAAGGTCATGAAGAAGGTGAAAAGGTCAAAAGGAGCAGGGCGATAATGACTCAGTTTCCCATGCTGGATGTAAGGGGAGTCTAAACCAGATAATGAAAAGTCCGGTGATTCAAGCCAGACTATAGTCTCTTTTGGAATAATACAGTGTGGCGATCAAGGCTACTCCCCCAGAATTAGGCCTGGATTCCTCTCAGCTTTGTGACCTTGGCAAGGCCCTCTCCCACCTCTGTCACTTCCTCATAATGTGGGTTATCATGGTGCCTATTCCATCAAATTGTTTATGTGTTAGGGGAATAAATGCAAAGACTTAGACTGTGTCCAGTTTCTTTATTGTTGCATGTATGCTGCCATGCCTGGCATATAATAGATGCTTGGAAAACAGGAAGGAAGGAGGGAGGAGAGAGGGAAGGAGGGAGGGAGGGAGAGATGAAAGAAGGAAGGAAGGAAGGGAGGGTGGGAGGGAGAGAGGAAGGAAGAAAGGGAGGAAGGGAGGAATGAAGGAGGGATGGAAGGAAGGAAGGAAGGAAGGAAG
>JAGFMF010011796.1:5864112-5901940 GCA_019455555.1 Galemys pyrenaicus | reverse complement strand
GCAGCGGGCACAGCAGGAGAGGTCTGCTGCGCCATGTGGGTCCCCTCCCTGGCCGGCAGCAGGGATTGAACTCGTGCTGCAGTAACTGCGGTTTGCTTCGTAGTGCGTTGCTTAACCCACTGCGCCACCAGGGAGGCCCTGGCTCTTCCTGTTCTTAAGTAGATTTCCTGAGCCCTCTGTGCCTCAGTTTCCTCATTTGTAAACTAACAATAGATTCCTCACAGAATAATTATAAGGATCGTATGAATCAATGTCAAGTGCTTAGAACAGTGCCCGCCTTAGCAGGGAAGCCTGTGTGTAAGCTTCTACGTAAATAAATAAACAGAGGAGGGGCTTGTGGAGAACAGAGGAATGGGGTGGGGGGACACAGAGTGCTGAATTCTCAAGGGATCCTCACCAATCTGAAATAGCCCAGCCTTGCACTTCGTGCACTGGGACAGCTTTTGAGACTCTCTTTCAGAAATTATGAAAAAATAGAGAAACTTGTGAAAACTCTTGGGAGCTTTCTGCTGATGAAGGAAGTGACAAATGACACTTCAACCCACATCACTTCCATCCTTAGCCTGACTGTCACGGGGAATGTGATCCAGGGATGATTCTGGGGTGTCAAACACATCTCAAGTCCAGTTCTTTGAGACCAAGCTGCTTGAGTGTGCGGTCCTGTCCTGTTTAGCCTGGCCTTTGCCTGCCCTCCTGCCTGGCCTCTTTTCCTCTGTGGATGCATCCACCGGGAAGAGGATATATTCTATTATATAATATACATTTTATATAAGATATAGCTTTCTGGGGTGTTGTAGTTCTGGGGTTAAATTCTGAGATGCTGAGAGGCTAGAGTCTCAGAGACCAGGGCCCTGCCCTCTCTTAGTACTGAAATTAACACAAAACTCTCACAGAATCAAGATGACCTATCTATCCTTGCCCAGTTTGTAAAAGTGAGGGTTTTACAAAATGTCTTTCTAGTAGAAGGACATCTTTAAATCATTGTTACATTCCTTTCTCCTCAGAACTGGGGAACCCTCAAATATTGCTTCTCTTCTTCCCTGGTTGGTAAAATGGTTTTTCACTCTTATCACCCTGTTGGCGACAATCATGGACCCATTCCAGAAACCTCTATTGAGTGCTTACTGTGTATCAATCCACTACTATTCCAAACTCATTCTGAGGTCCTGGTAGTGTGCAGGGCGGCACTCTGCCCTGATGAACTAGCCTAACCCAATATTTTGTTGCCAAACAAGACCATTTGTTTGAATCATGCCTTACATGACCTACTTCTGTATACTTTTTAGCTTTTTACCCCTTCAAAAAATTTTTTTCCTGAGCTACTTTTTCGAATTCTGGGCTTCATAAGACATCTGCTAAGGACTTGTACTACAATGATTGCAGCGGTTATTTTTAGCCAAAATATGGCTTGCAACTTGCTTTGCCCTCCCCTACCACATCAGGTAACGGTCTGCTCAGAGACGGCCGGGTCTCCACTGGGGCTTTCCAGCTGCTGTGGAAAATGAAGGGTCACGGGGCAGGCCTCAGTGGCATTTTCCATGGCAGCTGTGTCCTCACAGCAGGGCTGCTGGATCTGCAAGGAGGCTCTGAAGCCAGATGGCTGCTTCTCAGGGAACCTGGACACAGCCCAGTCTAGGGGGATGCCTTGTGGTCGGTGCAGGAGGCTGAAGACCCTTCAGGCAGGAAGAGTGTCCGTACACGTCTAGAAATGAAAATGATCGGCCATCTCGGCCTAGGCCAAGCCATTCCCAGGCTGCAGGGGACTTGCCATTCTGCAGGCCTCACGTTTAGCTCCTTTGGATCTTCCATTCCCTCTGCTAGCCCCGGACTGCTATTTCAGGGCACGGTGTTCTCACCAGATAAAATCGCTCTGGGCAGATGCTACTTCATTGTGCGAGGGGTGGACATTGCAGCTTTCCCACGTCAGGCCTGAAGGAGCTCGGCCTTGGGCGGGCCCAGCCTAGGCTCCTGGGCAGCCAGAGCCTACTGGCAGCCATGGTGTGGGGAGCTGCCTGGGCTCCCCCTTCCCTCCTAGCTGCTGTTTGCTGGTGACTCACCTCTGGTTCCCAGGAACGTTGTTATTTTTGTCCCTAGTGCTATTAAGATTGTGCCCAGATTCCCTGCAAATCAGCAATTAAGAAAGACAGGGGCCGCTGGTGAAAGCCTGAGAAAAAGTAGGGGCCAGAGCGGGTGTCTGGCAGCACTGGGGCTGAACAGAGAAGGCCCGGCTCCCCAGGGACTTGTGTGTGTGGCCTTGGAAGAAATGCTGCCCTTACCTGCTTTGTCTCCTCCAAGCAGCCCAGCTTCTGGAGGATTCCTACATCCCCAAGGCTGCAGCCCCCAAGGGAGGCGGCAGGGAGGTGTTCTCTTGACTCCCCAGCTCTCCAAGAACTGCCCCTGACTCACTCAGCTCACTGAGATGACTCTGGGCAGGGACTGTGCTGGCAGAGGCCCGGAGAGTGGGGACAGCCCTCTAGGTTGAGCGGGAACAGGTGAGGGTGCCCTGTAATCTGCCAGCCCCAGATGGGTGCCTCCCCTCTGGGGGAGGAACGAGCTGCCCTGGAGTCAGATAGTATGCCTCTTGCTGCTGATAAGGCCCTTTGGGGGTGCTCTGGCTGCGGCTGCCTGGCCCCAGATGTCCTAGGTCCGGCAGAGGTGGCAGCAGTGAGGTTCAGCCCCACCTGCTCCTACAGCAGCCAGACACTGACCACACTGACCCTTAGAGGGACGCTGGTTGGGGACCGGCATGCCCTGGCCCATGGGCTTCTGCAAAGTGAGTTATGGAGAGAGGCTGGAGGGCGGGTGCTGGGTGAGGGAGGGAGCAGCCTAGGAGAGAGGGAACGCTCTCTGTGTGGGTTCACCTAGGCCATGCTCCCCAGGCTCTAGTTTTATAATAACATCAGCACTCATTCGCTTTGGCCCTGAAGGTAGCAGGTGGCCTCTGCTTGACTCAATTAATCTAGTTCATATTTTTTACAGCCTGAGATTTGCTGTCAAGTTGAGTTCCACCTACCTGGGTCTCTGAATTATGTTCTCTCAGCTTTAGGGGCTGGGAAAAATAATCTTTGGATTCTGTCTCTTTGGTCTGTCTGTTGAGACTCTTGCAGTTTCCCTTTGCCGCCACTGAGCAGTGCATTTTATCACAGGCCGTGGTGGAGGGAGAGGGGGCACCTGAGAGGGTGCTGGGGGTGGGGGGGATGCGCAGTCCCATTTGGAGGGGGCTTGCTGCTTTTCTTAAAGACACAGAAGCCTGCCACCTCTTTGTCACACCTCCATTCTTGAGACTCTGAACTTTGGATTTATGTTGCTAACTAATTAGAGGGAGACAAGAAAGAAGGGCAAAGAGCCTCAGTGTGGCTCGGAGACGCAGGGTTGATGGATATTTTTAAAGTGATAATGGAGCGCTCTGGAGGATCCCCCATGGCCCGCCTGCCCGGTCTCCCAGAGAGATAGTGCTATCTCTGTCTAGCAGCAGTGAGCTTGTGCTGTTTTCAGTGTTCTCAGTCGCGTAAGGTTCTTGGTTTTGGTGATGGATTCAGAGCCTAGGGCTGGACCCAGGCCACACGCTTGGAGGGACCCTGTGCACACAGCATTCTCCACTGTTCCAGAAGCCGCCAGAGCAGGGGATATGCTACTGGGAACTCTTTAGCGGTCTGGCATCTTCCCATTTGCCTTTTCTGGTGATTGATTTTTTTTTTTTTTTCCTCAGGAAGGGGGAAGCCTGGGGACTCCTGTGTTCAGTCTCCCTAGCAGCACGGGGCCTAGGATAAATTCTTCTGAGTCTTTTGCTTTTAGCAGGCAACTCTAGACCACTTATTCACAGTGGGTCTTAGAGATCTGACCTTGGACTTCAGAAGGTCTCATGGGTCAGAGGAAGGTCTCTAGACCCAAATATAAGTCCTGTGTTTTGCAGGAGTAAGGAATGGCTTATGAACAAAATGCTTAAAGGTAACAAGATTCTTTCACCCACCAAATAGTCTTGGACAGTCACTTTTTTCTACATCCTTGTTTCTTAATCTGAGCACTAATCCACTGTGAGGCTGAAGATGAAAACATTTTATAAGAAAACAAATGTTTTAATAAGCAGGGCCCTATAAACTCACTTGAGCCTTGACTTAGGAGATCAATTATAATCAACTATTTTTTTATTGAAGTGACATTGCCAGTATACCATTATATAAATTTCCAGAGTGCACCACTGAGAATCAGCATGTGTCTATACTATGAAATATCATTAGCTTTTAAATTAAGGTTGCCACCCCTTGCCCAAAATGGTTTGGCCAATATCTTTGTAAAATAGGTTGCTGTATTTTGGGTTTACATAAAACATATTTAGAAAGGCTCGTGTTTTGTTGCTAAAATAGATCAAAGAGAGGAAGAAAGATATTAGAGTGTTTTTCAAAAGTAAAGGAGCTAAAAACTCTTTGTCCTTAAGGTCTGTTCAACGTTGAACGAACATTCATTATGTCCCTCTTGTGCTGGGCCCTGCTGTGGGCATTGGGAATATAGCAGAGAACCAAACGGATACGAACCCCTGCACTGTGGGGCTTACATTTCAGCAGGGAAAGGAGACAGATGGAAAACAAAACAAATGAGTACTGGTTTATGGGAATGAGGGAAAGCAGCCAGGGAATAGGAAGTGGAGGGGAACAACGTAATTTAAACAGGGTGTTGAGAGAGCCTCCATGGGGTTCACTTGGCTGTTGTGTTTCAGAAACAGATTCCAGATGACCCTTAGTAAGGATTAGTTTGATGTCAGGCATCTTGAATATTAAACTTTATTGAAGATTGGAAACTACGTATTTCTTAGGTACATCTTCACTATTGAGATGGATTTATTTTAGAATCCAACAGAATTTGGGGTGCGTGTATTTGCTGTCTGTGTCAAACTCATGCTGTTGGGTTGGAGGCTTTCCCTTCTGGCTGGTCTAGATAGTTGGATGACCCTTTCATCAGATCTCTGCTATTTGGATTGTCAGGATTTCTTATGTCAAATGCTGATGACTTTTTTTTTTATTTGTAATTTGTGTAATATTGTTAAGTGTGTTATGGGCAATAACAAACATGATCATCTTGGTTAGCAGCATTTGTAAAGATAAAGAATATTTTTCTTACTTCCTAAAACAAAACTATTGGGTAAAGACTTGAAGAAGGCAAGAAAGTGAGCCAGGCTTGCCTGTGGAGAAAGAAGTAGCAGAAGCAGTATATGCAAAGGTCCTTAGGCAAGCATGTGTTGTGGGAAGAACCTGGGGGAAGGCTGGTGCAGAAGGGATGAAGTCAGAGGAGTGGCAGGAGGAGAGACTAGGGAGGAGACAGGGTGCAGAGCACAGAGGGTCTGGTACCCCATTGTAAGGACATTACTTTTACCCTGAGCAAGACAAGACATCTTAGACTGTCTTGAAGTTTGATAGACAAGAGGTGTGATTTGACTTATACCTATGTCTGTATTTTATATTCTAGTGAATTTGAAACCAAACTGTCAGGAACTACCAAATAGAACCAGCTACTAAAGTGTGACCTCTAGCTGTGCTCCCAGCCTTTTTCTTCTTTGGGATACACAGGCTGAGGCTGGGTGTTGACATAGTTACTCACGATGTATTTCATGGCCATACCAGGTATTGAGAGTCCCTTTCTGCCTTATATTCTCCAATTGAATGAGAAAACAGTGTCACAGGTGCTCTTTACTTTAAAAATTGCCATGGGTAAAATGAAAAAGTAAACGGAAGCCACTCTAAAATCGCAATTTGTATGCAGTAACAGTAATTTGCAATGGCAGCTGCTGCTGATCCTGGTTTCCGTGGGACCTCAGCACTGATGAGAGCAGCCTGCAATTCTGAAACAGCAGCGGTCAAGCAAACCGGCCTGGTTTGAGCATGTGAAAGCAGAGTAGGAGCCACAGGGTAACCTTGAATTTGCTCTAAGTTTTGTTGTTGTTGTTTTTTAAGGGTTTTTCACTTATTTATACATGCAGGAGCTGGGGTACAGGCCAGACGCACGAGTGGGGGTGGGAGTGGGAGCGGTGAGAAGATTCACCAGAGACAAAGCAGGGAGCAGAACAGGCTGATGGACCGAAATGCACTGCTGAGGGGAGCAGCGGGCGAGACAGGAGAGGTCTTTTGCTCCATGTGGGTCCCCTCCCTGGCAGGGGATGGAACAGGAGCTGCAGTGGTTGCAGAAGCCCCACAATGCGGGCTTAACCCCTTAGGCCACCAGGGAGGCCTCGAATTTACGAATTTACGCTAACTTTTAAAAAGTGGTGATAGCCGACCTTGAGGTGGTCTTGCTCCAGTTCGCTCCTTTACACCTGGGTGATTGTTTAGAAAGACAAATCTCCCTGGGCCACTCCCTGCTTTAAATCTTCCATGGCTCCATCCCCTCTCCTATTTTTTCTAACCCGCATCCTACTCCTTGCTCCTATGAGAACTACTTCAGGTCCACCGAACACCTGTCAGTTCCTTCAACAGTCTGCCCTTGGAAACTCTTATGTTTGTAAGTTCCATGAGAGGGAACTGCTCACTGGTGTGTGCATTCTCAGAGCCAGTCACATAGTAGGTGCTCATTGAATACTGCTTTGCATTCATGAGTGAACCACAAATTCCTTGCAGCATCTCACAACTGCTTACTGCTCATGAGGTAGTTCATAAGCCTGCAGCTGAAAAATCATTGTCCTAGCAATGTGTTTGAATTTTTAGATACTCTGCTCTTGGGACTTTTTTTTTTTTTTAAATCCACAAGGTAGTTTCTCCTCCTCTGAACTCTGCTTCCACTGTACTGGAACTACTTAACGTCCCCTCTCGTTTTCTCCACTTTACCCATATTTACAGAGATGTCCTCTCCCACAAGCTGGGGGCGGGAGGAGGGCAGCAGCCCCGCTGATTCATCTTGAGTCACTTCCCTGATTTCTCCCCAGCATCCACCAAAGTCTTGAACATGGGACTGAAAAACTGTTTGTTAACTGAAGTAATTTAAAACCAGTGAGTGAGTCTGAGCTTTTGCTTCTCCTTCATTTGCCCAAATTGTGAGCATCAACTGAGTGTCGGGAATAGGTTGGGTTGTTTATTTGGAAAATAAATCTCCAAGCAGACCCTGTACAGAAGCAGTGGTCACAGCCTAGCGCCCCAGCGGGCCAAGTACCCGGGTGCCCCTGACTTGTCAGTGTGGTTGCAGGCTGGTGTGAACCTGCTCAGGGCAGTTCTGAGTTTGTCATCATTTTCAGACAGGCGGTGACAACCAATTAGAAATCTGGTGAGAAATAGAATTGTTTTCTCCCCTGCCTCCCGCTCACCCTGGACCACTGCCGTCCCGCTGTGGCACACTCTCCAGTAGACACTGATTTATCTCCTGAATTTACTGTGAGGGAGGCCCTGGGCGGCACCACAGGAAGGAAGACGCATTAAGGGAGGAAGCCAGTCCTCTGCTAATGGGCCTGACCAAGCAGCTGCTGAAATCTATTAGCCTGGGTAGAAAGAGACAGGGAATGAAGACAGGGCCTATTGCTTGAAGGGAAAACTTGCTATGGACAAATCAGCAAAACACAACAAGCAAACATTCCCCAGCCTGGACCCCTTCTCTCCCCAGGGCTGGACAGTCTGTCCCTTCCTGAGAAAGCTGCAGGGTCAGTGTCACAGGAGACAGAGCGGGCAGTGGGATGCCTCTCTGGCCCTTTGCTAGACAATGTAGGTCAGAAAACTGCTCTGTCCTTTCCAGCAGGAGACCGTAGAGTGATCTTTTGTAAGAAAAAACACCTGGTTTCAATTCCCTTCAGAAAGCGAGTGCCTATAAAACTGAAAAGCTGGGTTTGGTTCGGCCTTCTGGTTCCCTGACAGCCCCACTGATGCAGGGTGATGTTGATTTGCAGACAATGGAAGAGATTCTAGCTATTCTGAAAACCCATTAGGGCCCCACTCTCTTTCCCGCCTGATGGTGGCTCTGCAGCCTCTCATCCTGGCAGGGAGAGGTGGGGTCAAAGCACATACTTCAGATTTATTCTCAGCAAAGAGAAGGAATGGCTAAGGAGGTATCATCTTTAGGTTCCTGTAGCGGCAGGAAGGCAGCACTGAAGCAAGGTTCGGGATGGTTCTGGGCAGACGGGTCAAGGAAAGGAGAGTCTTGGAGCCCTCGGTGGCTTTTCATATTTTATTTAGTAGAGGTGACCAGGTACATGGCAGGCAGGAGTGCGGGGGGACCGGGAGGCTGGGAGGCCTCCAGGCCCCCGGCGCATCTCACCCTCTCGGCTGCTTCTTCTCTCTCTCTGCTGCTGTTCTCATCAGTACTGTCGGTCCTGTTGGTTTTCTCGGTTCTGTCGGTCGGTCCTCACAGTTCTGGCGTCCTCATGACACCACCCATTTATGCCCGTGTCCCAACTCAGGTGCGCCCACTTGCGCATGCCCACCCTGGAATGCTCGCAGCACCACAGGTGTCCATCATCACAGTAGTGGGAGGGCGGAAATACCTGATCATTCTGACCCTACAGTTCCCCAGGGACTAACGTTTCTGTCTGTGGGGTGTGATTTGAGGGTACCAGCAGAAACTCTGAGTCCCCAGCACCTTCACCACCACTCTTTGCCGTGAACCCTGCAATTCCACCATTAGAGATTACTCTTTAGGCTCTTAAAAGTGTGTTAATTGCTAAGTCATTTATTGATCATATGCCCTTAAACTTTTAAAATAAACCTTGAACCTCGAGATGCAAGGAACTAATTTTTGTCTTTATAGGATGAGTTAGTTGGACTAAAGCAAGCAGTGGGACTTAGGGCAGGTCCATGGGAAGGGGGAATGAGCAGAGGGAGAGGTGTTGGTAGGGTGAAGATAAGTGAGGGAAAAGCTCACTCTCTTGCTGAGGAAAGTGACTGGACCTGAGATTCCTTCCTAGATACTGGTGTATCTTGAAATTGGGTTCCAGGCAATCTGCCTGTCACAGTGCAATTTGATGAGTGAGGTTGGATTTAAAGTAAAAATACAGCCTACTCAGGCTCTGAACACCTTGCTGCACATGCCATCCAGGTGGCCATGACGTCAGTCCGAGAGGTGGCCATGCTTCTTGGCCCCAGTGCTGGTTTTAACCAGCTTTGCCTCTCTACTGGACTGTTCGAAGTGCTGTGGGAGGTATGGAGTGATGTCGTTATATGATGTCGTTATATGACGTATGTACTTTGTCTTTATGTGTGTAGCGGCAGGATGGAGGTGGCACAGGAGCAAGGTTCGGGATGGTTCTGGGTGGACGGGTCAGGGAAGGAGAGTCTTGGAGCCCTCGGTGGAGGGCTCTGCACCCGTCTGCATTGAACCATCCTGCTGACTACGCCATTTGTCTTGCAGCCATCCCAGACTGGGTAGGAGGTTCATTGTCGGTTCAAGCAGTTTCTTCGCTGCTGTCACGGTATAACTCACACTTCACCGCTCCACACCACCACACCACACTGGCGTCTCCGGGACGCTAGCTTTATACACCTGGTGCATCAGCCCAGGTGCATCTACTTGCGCATGCCCACTCAGGCATGTGCACAAGTTTCCATCATCAGTGGTAGGAGGGCGGAAAGTCCTGATTAACCCTTTACCCTGCAATGTGGTATTAAAATCCTCCTGTGAGGTGTCTAACATTGTCCTCACTTTCCAGCTGTGGAAGCAGAGGCTAAGTTTTTAACCAACTGGTCCAAGTCCCACAAGTAGTTCCCAAGCCCTGTTTGTGTCCAACAGGCCATAGACGAATGCTCTCAGGTGTGTCTCTTCCACACCTCACAAACAGGTGGCCCTGAAATTTTTATTTTATCAGACTGTGTCTCCATCAGTCAGAGCCCCCAAAGCCCAAACTCGGTGGTACAGGAGGACTCACTGACACTTCTAAGGGCTGACCATCTCTTGAGTGTCCCAAACTGTGGGCTCTGTAGCCAAAGCCCCTGGGTGTGAGTCCCTGCCCTGCCACTTTCTAGATGCTGCTGTGGACCAGCTCTAACCCCTCCCTGTGTTCTCTTTTCTCATCTGTAAACTGGAGTCAGTAGTGGTTGTCCTGGAGCTCTTGTGAAGAGTACATGAGATTGGAGCCTTCACCGCAGGAGATGTTGGCCATAATCATGTTTTTGGATGCACACATTCTTCTCTGGATCATTCTAAGAACTTTGGAAATTAAAAAAAATCTTCCTACCTTCTCCATATATTCTATTTACTTTCTTGAGGAGGAAGCAAGAATAAATAAACTTTGGAAGTGGGGAGTGTTCTATCAGTAGTATGAGAAGAGCTCGATGGACAGATGCAACAGGGGAGGACTAATTCTGCTTTTCAGGAGAATGAGGGGGTTTGTCAGGGAAGCTTCATACAGGAAGAGAACTCTGAATGGACTTGAAGAGTGAGTAGTATTTCACAAGGCAGGGATTGGGAAGGCACTGGAGACAGAAAGCATGACCCAAAGCTGGACAGTGGAGAAGAGCCTCGTGTTCCTGGGAAAGGTAGTTGGCCAGGGAGAGGAACATGACAAGGTAGGCAGGGGCTACAGTGTGAGTTTCTGAATGTCAGTCTGAGGCGTTGGACTTTACAGCAAAGGGATTTGAGTATACAGATGTCATGGTCAGAGAGTTACTCTAGATACTGGCAGGAGTGAGGAAGAGGATCATGGGAATGGCAGGGAAAGTATTGTAGCTCAACAGGTAAGAATCAAGGGTGATGTTAAACAAGGAACATTATTGAGTGACTGCTGTGTACTCGCCACCATGCTACAGGGGACAACCTATTACATACGTGTGTTACAGATGAGGAAACTGAATCCTAGTGCTGTCAGGAAGTCAGCAAATTGGCCATTTTTTCTTTTTGGGGGGCTGTTGGTAATCAACAGGCTGCTCATAAGGGTGACCCTGGGGTCTGGTCCTCAGCTTGTAGTCCTAGTAACCGGATTTTGAGGCACAGCCAGAAGGTAGCGTTTTGACTAGTGCTATTTCAACTGACAGGAAGCTGGTGTTGACATTGGTCTGGCTACTTGACAGTGGGGGACACGACTTCTCTGTTCCTCTGGTTTCTGCATCCTCTAGTTCCCATGAGTTCTCTGGTCAGTGAACCCCATCCCCGTAAAATCTAAATGGCAAGTCAGTTGTAGCAGTGTCCTGTAAGCGTGCAATCAGAGACACAGGGAAACAGGCTCGAAGAATATGTCATCAAGACTGCCTGATGAACCATCCACGCCCAACCACCGAGAACGTTGCATTTGTTACAAACTGCTGATTAAACAACATAGGAATAGAAAATGAGTCTCAAGCTGTGTCAACACCAATCCGATTGGGAGCAGCTGCCAGGGATGCTGCATTGAGCAAGATTCTGAAGCCACTTTTAGGCTTTGAGGCAAGAGTGTGGGATCAATTAGCAGCCTCTACCATTTTGTTGGGGGAGGGTGGGTGTCTTAGTGGGGGGTTGTAGTAGTAATCTCTGTGCTGTTGCTGTTTTCTTTCACTTCTGTCTCTTTCTTCACCAATTGAGTCGAAATCAGATGAGCCACGTCCTAATTGCTTTTTGAGAGACTTCCTCTCTTTGAGAAGGCTCTGAAGCCAACTCATGTTGTGTATTAGGTGTTGGTTTTTGCTGGTCACCTCTCAGAAGGCAATATTATATTGTATATTTCAAGTTCTTTATCTCTCCTAGCTACCACTGTCAGGTTCTGGGGAACTTAGATGCAGGTCAGAGACAAGGAAGTAGCATTATGTTCAGATACAGGCCACGTGAGCACAGAACCCAGCTCCTCCCTCGCCCCACCACACGGAAGTAATGGTGGCGGAAGGCTTTGTGTTACCAAGTGTGTATGAATTGCCATTTAACAACACCTGTTAGAAAGGAGCTTCCCACCCCCATGTTCATCGAAACACGATTCACAATAGCTAAAACCTAAGTGCCCGTCTGCAGATGATTGGAGAAAGATGATGTGGTGTATGTACATGTGGAATACTACTGAGCTATTTAAAAAAATACAATCCTGCTATTTGCAAAAACATGGATGGACCTTGTGGGTATTATGCTTAGTGAAATAAACCAGATGTGCAAACACCGTATGATTTTACTCATATGTGGTAAAGAAACAAAACTAATGAACTAAATAAAGCAAAAACAGATTTTTCAGGCTATAGGAACAAGAGAGTGGTTAACAGATGGGAAGGAGGAAGGAGGGTAAGGGGGGTCAACTATATGGTGCTGGATGGAAACTCGAATTCTGGTGATGAACTTAATGTAGTAGAAACAGATGTAGATTTAAACGGCTGTGCACCGAAACCTATATAATGTTTTAAAACAACATCGCTTCAATAAGAAAGAGGGGTGGGGTGGAGAATGTAGCTTTCCAACCCAGCTTCTCCAAGCTTTGGGTAGAGTCACCCAACAAACCGTGATCACTGGCCACCACGCAGGGCCTGCTGCTGCACCCCATCTCTGTGCCAGTCTAAATGCTGCCCAGCCTTTGGTCAGAGAAGGTGCCTGCTGCAGTCCTCTCCAGCTGTGACAGCCCCCTCGGTCCTCTTAAGGCCAATGCTACCACCTAGCACTTGATCTCTCTCAGCATTGGGACACTTCTGGTGATAAACACTTGTGGAGTCAAAAGATCAGGGTATGCGTGCATGTGTGTGTGTGTGTGTGTTGTGAAGCATGAAAAGCTGTGCATGTTTTTGCACTGGATGACTGATTACATGGAGTTCTTTCCACCACTGCCTTCTTCTTATGGAGTTCCTTAGAGGAACAGTCTCTTATTAGAATTGCAGTCTTGCTCAGATTTGGTTAAAAAGCATTTTTAGATGGAGTGATGAACGGACAAGTTGGGAGATTTGGCTTTTCAGCCACCATCTAAACTGTCTTCTGGGGCTTTGGAAGGGTCACTTAATTTTGAATGTCCTTGTTTCTCCATCTGAAAGATACAGATCATAGCCCTTGGCACAGACAACCACACAGGAGTTTGGTGTCATGTGCCGGTTATTCTGAATGTCTCAGGCACAAAGTGATGTTTAAATCACACTCCAGAATGAGGGTAACTGTAGCGTGCTTGCTCACCTCTTTACTCCACTTACAACATGGCCATTAGAATTATGCCTTGTTTTTTAATAAGGGGATATATTTGCAGTAAGTAGTGCATGGGGGTAGCTGCCAGTCGATGGGTCTTTGCTTAGCTTGTTCATACCCAGTTTTGTTGTGTAAAATGAAGTCATTCCCTATTTGACATTGCTGGAAACTGGGCTGGGGAGTCTGTCTTCAGGAAGCCCCACAGTTCAGGACTTTTCGCCTCTGCCCTTTGAGGGCCCAGGTTCTACATTCAGGGCTGCCTGTCGCCTGCTTCTCATGCTGCCATCCACACAGGCAGGCCTGCCTTTGGAGTTTTCCCAGCTCCCTGGTCCCTCACCTAATTTTCCCTCACTTCTTTTCCTTCAGAGTCTTGCTTCCGAGCATTTTCCAAACTGACCAGTAATTCCTGGGTTCCTGAGGTGGGCAACAGCCGGGATCTGCAGATATCAAGCACCCCATGGGGACTGCTCTTAAAGCACTTTGAGCCTGGAAGGGGAGGGGAGGTGTGGGCAGAACCTGTATTACTGTGGAGTAAAAAGGAATCTTCCACTAGGAGTAAAATGCTTGGCAAGTTCAGAAGAGCGAGAATATTGGAAGCAGAGGAAATCAAGAGACGTTCCAAACACCTGCAAGTTGGCTGCAGGGGACAGAGTTGAAAATGGGCAGAAGGGGGACGCGGAGGGCGTGTCCCTCCCCCCAGGGGAGAGAACTGCTATTCTCTTGGGAAAGACCCTCAGCTCAGTGGCCACTGAGTTTTCAGATTGACTCAGGACAGAGAGGAAGAGAGGTAAGAGGGGAGGCTGGAAACTAACCGTAGGAGGTGGGCTCAGATGTTCGCTTGGGGATGAGCTACTAGGGCGTCCAAGGGGCCTGAGAAGTGGTGAGAGCAGTGGAAGGTTTGCAGGTCGCTGACTTTAGCCTCAGTGTGTAAAGTCGATGAGAGAGAGCCTGGAGGTGGGGAAGATTCAGAGGTGACTGCTGAGTGGTCCAGCTGGGAAATAGCAAAGCCCCAGTCGACAGTGTCACTGTTAAAATGGACAGCAGGGGATCCACGTGAGTGCAAACACCAGGAAAGGAAAACGTGGCTGATACTTACTGAGCCCAGGCCCAGGCCCTGTTCTGTTCACTGTATTTATTCCCCATGATGGACAATGAGGTCTCTGCATATTACATTGAAGGGAACTGAGACAGGGGGATTGATTTTTTTTAACAATCTATTATGTATATAAGATTTGGGGTACAGGCCAGAGTGATGGGAGGTAAGAGGACTCACCAGAGACAGAGTGGGGAGCAGAACAGACAGATCGACTGAAATACACTGCTGAGGGGAGCCGTGGATGAGACAGGAGAGGTCTGCTGTGCCACGCGGGTCCCCTCCCTGGCTGGGGATCGAACTCCAGATGCTGTGCTGTGCATGCTTCACAGCACTGCACTCAACCCCCTGCACCACCAGGGAGGCCCAGGGGGATTAATTAAGGCCAGAAAGGTAGTAGGCAGTGGAAGCAGGCGAGGAAGCTGACCCCAGACCGGGGCTTCCTAACAGCGCCTTGTTCTGCTCTCCCGTCCTGGACTGGGAGACTCAGAGGAGAAGCCGGGGCTGCTGAGGGCAGGAGGGAAGTTGATAGGGCAGGTGGGGGTGGGTGGTGAGCGCTGGAGGCAGCTCTCTTCCAGGTCACGCAATGGCATTTCTCACGGAGCTCAAGGGAGCCCACTCCCCAAACGCTGGACTCTGGGGCCAGCTGTATTTGGGAGGGTTAGCCCTCCCAATCCTTCAACAGAGCGTTGGACCCGCCATGCTCATGGCTCTGCCCCAGACTCTGAAACCCCAGAGCTGAGCCGCCTCCATACGTGTGTACATATTTGAGCTCAAAAGTCACGCTTGGCAGGAGGTTTACTTAATTTGCAAAAGCTCTACCCTGGGACTCCTTGAAGCAGCTAGCTCCCAAGTGGCCTAGGAAAATTATTATATATAAAAACTTTCATGGAAGCCTAAAAAAAAACTTTAACTGAATAAATTTAGATGCACTGCACATCTGAAAGTATCTAAAAGGTTTCCCATTTTCTCTTTGCCTTTCATATTTGTCAGCGATTTTAATGACAAACATCAATCATCTAAAAAAAAATCTGTGGTGAGTGATAGGATTGGATCTTACTGAAGAGATGGAAATGTAAAATCTGAAAGTTCATGTGGACAGGACAGAGAGATATGGAATTGATTTATTACATTCCAAAAAGATGTTTTGCTTTCAGAAGGAATTCGCTAAACATCGTGAACGAGTGCATTAAAGTCCTTTCATGGATGGTGGTGTGGGGGTTGTTGGGTGAGGATGGGTCTTAGAGTATGTTACAAGCTGCAACTAGCTGTTAATCCCACCAGACTGCTTTCCTGAGATGTGTGATGTCGGGGAAATAGGGAGCTTTCGAGTCAAACACCATTGGGGCGCACTGACTGACACACTGCTAGCCTGGTTTTCCCCAAGACTGCTCAGAGTTTTAACATGCTTCCCTGATTTGTGAATCTCTAAGGATAAAGTTTTCATTTTCCATGTTTACTTGCCCATTGCACCCTTGAGGGAAGAGGGGGTGACATTCCTCAGGACTGGGGTGACTGTGAACACATTTTGGGAAATGTGGTGTTCAAATGCTCATTTTTAGGAGAGACTGAATTATTGGCAGAAAATAATTAAGGTAAAGGGTCTGTAACCAGGGCTGGGAGAAACTTTGAGAGGAAAAAGACCTCTCTGGTGACACAAGGGGTTAAGTCTCAGCGCTATGAAGCTATCCGCAGCCACTGCAGCATGAGTTGGAACCCCGGGCGAGGGAGGGGACCCACATGGCACAGCAGACCTCCCTCCTGTCTCATCCACTGCCCCCCTTAGCAGTGTATTTTGATCGATCTGCCTGTTTTGCTTCCCACTCTGTCTCTAGTGAATCCTCTCACCCCTCCACTTTCCCTCCCTCACTCCCTGCACCTCTTCAGCTCTTGTATCAATAAAATAATTTTTTTTAAAAAAAGAAAAAAATTAAAGAGGCTAAATTTTCCCTATGGTCACCGTTAGGAACCTCTTGTGTTTCCAGGGTCAGGAGCCAGTAGAGATCATAGGAAAGCAGAGTCTGATTTCAGATTAGAAAGAACTTACCAGAAATTTGAATTCTTTAAAGAGCTAAGCATTTGATCAGAGGCTATGCAGAATTTCCAAGGAAGGATAGTTGCATGAACTGGGAGCAGGATTTAGGGGACTTTGGAGATGAGGAGCTTTAACGGTGTGATCACACGCTACGCAGCTCAAGGAGGAAATGGGCTTGTGCATCACAGCTGCCTGTGCGCTTCCTGCTGGTGTGCAGGTTACGTTACTAAGAGTTGACTTATCTACGCATCCCTGATTCCTTTCTCCTCCTGGGACTGTGGGGCCTTGCTGACTTATGTGGTTGGACATAACAGCTCCCTGTGGAAATGAAAAACTCATCCAATCAGAGGAACTGGATTTGGGATAAGCAAAGGAGTCTTTTCCGGTGTGGGTATTTTAGGAATGCCTGTACCATCTAGTGTGTACAGTGGTTAGATATTTTGGTCTCTAATGATCAAGTCAATGAAATCCTTGACAATTTATAAGCTAAATAGGATGCGAATCTTTCATCTAATTTGGGATTCAGATTTGCATCTTGTTTACCTAGGTGATTAGAGAGGCCCTAACTCCAAATGTGTCAGATTACAGAAAAAATAATTTATTTAATGTACTGCATCTTGGTTCAAATAAAATGCTTAGAGTTTGACTTACCACGAAACTGAGACCCCCTGAGATAATTTTTCTGGGCATCAGAAAATGCCTGGGATGTGGTGGTGGGGAGAACTTACAGATGTTCAATAGCAAGCCCATAGGATGCAGAACTGATCGCCCAGTATGATGCTCCCAAAGGGGAAGAAGATCTCCTCTCACGGAGGTAGAAACTGGGGAGCAGGATGATTAGGCGAGTTGCCTGCAATCACTCACTGGTCAGTGGAAAATGGACCAAGGGAGCCATGTGGTCAGTGATCCTAGAAGGCCTTCAGGATGGCAGCTCTGCCCTCCCAGTTTGAAGTGCTCCTTTAGGGATGGGCTGGCACGTCCTCCCCCAACACAGATGGGATTCTCTACAACATGCCCAGTTTCTTTTTGGCCCTGTGTCTTGGCCTTGAGAGTTTTCATTTTTGTGTAACAGCTGTCGATGGAATATTCCTTCTTCCACTGGTGGCCC
The DNA here is from genome assembly GCA_019455555.1 of Galemys pyrenaicus. Lineage (NCBI taxonomy): Eukaryota > Metazoa > Chordata > Mammalia > Eulipotyphla > Talpidae > Galemys > Galemys pyrenaicus. The sequence goes on along the minus strand of JAGFMF010011796.1, from coordinate 5,884,687 downwards.
CGTAGCAGGGGTAGACCTTCCCAGAGCTGGGCTGAGCTGGGGTAAGAGTGCGTGACAGGCTGTCACCTTGCTGAAAGTCTCCTGGGGCTCTTACACTGGGGCCAGGTGGGAAGATGCTGGGGTGGCAAATAAACAATCTATTCTCTCTAAATTAAGGGCTCGGTAGTCGCTGAGCTCCTGTTTTATACCTAACTGTTTAAAATCCTAGTGATTTAAATCCTTGGGTTTACCTAGCTCTATTGCCAACTTGGCCCATGTTGTTTCTGGATGCTCTGTCCTTGGCCTTAATTGAGATGAGGCCAGCCACTCAAGCCCAGCCCATGTGCTGCCAGCAAGAGAATAGCGAACTCCTGACTGCCTCGGCTCCCATTCTGTTCCCTCTTACCACCACTCCTTATTCCCATCTCCCTAATCCTGGACTCTGGCACTGGACCTGAACTTGCTATCTCCAGCCCCTCTTGGCACTGCACACCTGGACTCCCCTGCTCCAACCTTGCTTTCCTTGCTCTGCTGCTTCTTTTCTCTGTGTCCTGAGCACAACCCAGGCCCCCACATCTGGGTCTCTCCAGCTGTACTCAGCCTGCCCAATGCTTCCTCTTTTGTTGGGACTGGGAATGGCTGTGTTGTCTTTCTCTGCAGAGGGCAGGGCTGTGTGTGTAGCGAAGACAAGACGGGGCAGGGGAGGTGGGAAATGTGGGTACCAGGGTCCAGCAAGTCTGAGAGGCCAAGTCCTGCTAAGTTCTCCCTGCTCATGACCCTGTGGTGCCCAAGTGAGGTGCCTGCTGGGCAGGTGGGTCCTGTGGCCCATGCCAAGGGATCCCTTGATCCCCCTGGAGGTTCCCTTCCTTAGGGAAAGGCCGCTGGGCAGGGGTTCCTGCGTGGGCGTGCGCTCCCTGCAGTCTGCAGACTAGGGGACTGCAGGGGACAGGGTGGTGGGGTTTGGCAGGGGGTGATCAAAGTGACCAAGGAGATCAGGCACAGAGCTTCAGAGAATCCTCTCCCCATCACCAATGAGGCCTCAACTGGTTTTCATTCTTCTCTCAAGCTTCCAAATCGAATCCCCAGTTAAAACAGAAAGTGGCAATTTTTTTTTCCTCTCAGAGAGGGAGGTTTCCCACAAATGCAGAAGCATAGCTCAGAGACACTGTCTTTAACACTTCTGGTTAGGGATTTCACCAGTGTTCTAGTGAGGCGAGATGAGAAGTTAAATGCCGAAACTACTCTATTTTTTGGATGTGGGGTATATTCTCTCACCACCCTCAACTGCCTGTGCTCTCTAAGTATCTGGCTGGTAAACTATAGCACACTTGCCTACAGAAAAGGCAGGGAATCTAGCAGCCCGCTGCTCTCACTGTAGTCTGCCACCTGGGTCTAACCCCTCTGATGCTCTGTTTGTCTCAGTGTCTGACGTTACCCTGACAGTGATAGACAGACACACATGAACATCCGCAGCACATACATGTGTGCACACACGTGTACACATGCACACATGTACACACACATTCACACACATGCATGGATGCATATTCCCTCAAAGTGACTTAGGTAAACACTGGCGCCATCCAGGCCTTGGACACCAGGAAAACCATTAGCCTACAGGTCTGAGATGCTTCAGCTCACTTGTGGGGAGAATCTAGAGGGGCGTAGGAGGATGTCTCATCCCCAGGGAGGGGAGGAGAATAAGCTGACTGTTACAATGTGAGTCACTCAGGTTAACTCAACAAACTCCTACAGGCAGCAGAAAAACGTTAATGCTATTTATGAATTCAATCAGAATCCTAGAGGAAATAATTGAAAGTTATTGGTTAAAATAGAGAGGAGGTGAACTTGGGGCTCTTATCTGGTCTGATGAGCCAGCTGCCTTCCAGGGGAGTCCCCGGGGAGGACCTAGGGAGGTCCCTTTCAGCTGTCTGTGACTTCAGCTTCCGTGATTGGCCTCAGTACAAGGTAGGCACTTAGCGAATGTTAAATAATAATTAGAGTAAGTGGCCTGGACAAAGCAGAGCTGTGGGACATACCAAGCTGCTGTAGAGAACAGACTTCCCCGGGCTTTCACTCCTCTCTTTCCCAGTCTGACCTCTCTTTCATTTACTGCTTTCTCAGAGCTCCAGGGCTTTCAATCTTCCCACAGTCTCATAGTCCACCAGAGCAGAATGCTCACAACAGCAGGCGAGACTGCTGAGTTCAAGTCCAAACTCTAGCATTTACATCAATGTGGCCTTGCCAGCTTTCTTACCTTCTCTGTGCCTCTGTTGCCACTCATAAAGGTCATCAGAGCAGCAGCCTAAGGTTGCTCTGAGGAAGGCAATGGTTAGCACTTGTGAAAGGCTAATAACCATGGCTAGCATGTGATAAGTACCCCCAAGATGTTACCTATTGTCTTTCTTTTGGTTCCTGCACCAATGCCTCTAACAACTTGAATTCTAGTTGCATCAAAAGATGCATCGACTGGCACTGTATGATTTCACTTGCATGTATAAAAACTACTGAATAAACAAAACAAAAAAAAGCACACTTGGAATATAAGAACAAAATAGTGGCCTCCCTGGTGGTGCAGCGCTGCACTGTGAAGCTCCCCTCCCCCCCACCGCAAAGCAGGGCAAGTTCAATCCCCGGCCAGGGAGGGGACCCACATGGCACAGCAGACCTCTCCTGCCTCGCCCGCTGCTCCCCGCAGCAGTGCATTTCAGTAGATCTGCCTGTTCTGCTCCCCACTCTGTCTCTGGTGACTCCTCTCACCTCCCATGACTCTGGCCTCTACCCCAGCTCTTGTATCCATAAATAAATAAATCTTAAAAAAACAAACAAACAGTGGCTATCAGAGGGAAGAGGTAAAGGGGTGGGAAAATGAGGAAAAGGAGTCAACTGTAAGGTGATGTGCAGAAACCAGACTTTTGGTGGTGAATATGGTGCAGATTAAACAGATGTTGACTGGTAATGATGTGTACCTGAAACCTATAAAATGGTATAAGCCACCGTTATTTCAATCAGAAATCACTTTTAAGATGGGGTAGGACTTGGAAGCTCGAGGAGGGCGCTGAAGACCAGTGTCTCTTGGTGACGGCAGACACAAGTGTCCCTCCCTGCACTGAGCTCACCTTTCCAGTCCTCACATTTCTGATACTACAAGGCCCATTCTGGCCTGCACTCAGGCCTCACCTCCAGAGAGGCCTCCCGAACCCCCCTTCACCCCACTCATTCCCAACAGTCCTCTTTCTCTGTTGGATTTTTCTTTACAGCATTTGCCACCTCCCATCATTCTTCCTTTTTTTTTTTTTTAAGATTTATTTATTTATGCATACAAGAGCTGGGGTAGAGGCCAGAGTCCTGGGAGGTGAGAGGAGTCACCAGAGACAGAGTGGGGAGCAGAACAGGCAGATGGACTGAAATACGCTGCTGCGGGGAGCAGTGGGTGAGACAGGAGAGGTCTGCTGCGCCATGTGGGTCCCCTCCCTGATGCTTCACAGTGCTGTGCTCCACCCGCTCAACCCCCTGCACCACCAGGGAGGCCCCTCCCACAGTTCTTAATAAAAGACAACTCTCCTTGCCCATCCGTCTACTTCCTCTCTCCCAGTGGAGAGCAAGCTCTTTGAAAGCAGGAATTTTGTCTGTCTGTCTGGTGTCAGATCCTAAATAGTGCCTGGCACCCAACAGGCACACTCAATTTTTTCAAACGAATGAATCTAATGACTATCATCTCATTTTTTTCTCTTTGCACAAAATCTTTTTGACGGATGGAAACTCCCTTCAATCTCATGGCAGGAAACATGTAAAGCTTTAGAAGGTACATCATCAAGAGGAGTGAATTACTGTTTTATATGAATTCACACAATTTCCTAGAACAGGCATATCTGCTTTGCTGCCTACCACACATACTTTACGCGTGCAGTGCTTGTTTGGGGTCCACACGTTGTATGGAAGCACGTGTTTATTTTCTATAACCTAACACCTGGAGCGCGGGGAGCTCCAAATAAGCCCTGGCAGTGCTGAGTGTGGAATGGATCACCACCGAAAACTGGCACTTGTTAAAATTTGGTTCAAATCTCACTACTTGATAAAAGATTCTGGTAGCCCTTTCTGATCCCCACTGCCCCCCCGTCCCGCCCCCCCCCCCCGTAGGAACCTCTCCTTTGCGNACTACTTGATAAAAGATTCTGGTAGCCCTTTCTGATCCCCCCTGCCCCCCCGTCCCGCCCCCCCCCCCCGTAGGAACCTCTCCTTTGCGACCATACACTGTCATGGGGCATCTCTTGAGCTATGTTTTCCTGAGTCTTCAAGCCTGTCACCCTATTTATTTTCCACCCATCTATCTCTATCTTTCACCTCTACTGGTTTGAAATCTTCCCAAGGGGCGTAGGAATCATAGAATATCCCATTGGGTTCTCAGATTACACAAAGCAGTTTAACAATTCCTATCTGAATGGAAGCGTACATGAATAAGGACATAAAGGAAGAGAAGCTCACTTATTGATACTAGCAAGTCTTGTATTGACCTTTTATCTGTTACCTCACTCTCAAAGCACTTGAGGGACTGAAGGTTGATGTGGATGCTGGAAATGATTTTCCTTGGAAACACTGATTGGCGGCATCTTTGTATCATCAAAAATCCTGCAAATGTCTCCTTGGGAGACTAAGAACCAACTCAATCATCATAGTAGTGATAATGTATTTTTTAGGGATACTTGATTCACTACCCATTTTTCTCTTTCTGTAACACTTTCATTTTCTCTAACTCCTTTATTAGGAGCTCAAGGTCAGGAGTACAAAGAAAGGTCACTTTGAAAGTGGATATCAAGGTTAACTTAAAGCCGAGTTCTTTACTTCATAAAGTCATAGAACTTTAGAGATCAAAAGAACATTAAAATCTGGATAATATTTTATATCCCTAAAAAGGATATGAAACAAGGTCCCATTTTAGGGACCATCTAGATATGCCTCTTCATTGTGCAGATAAAAAATGTCCAAATGAATAAAGAAAGTACCTTAGAAGTCACCCAATGTAGGCAGGAGTTTCTACAGCAGAATGGAAAGAAAGGCAGATGTGGTTGATGATGCACAACTTATTTCGTCACCTTTTTAAACTTAGTTAAAATAATTATAAAGGGAATGATATAAAGACTGTATGAAAAGATATCTGTAAGAGAAGCTCGCCAGAATTCACAAGAGGATTAAGTAGGAGATAATGGTCTCTATTCAATTATAAGGATGAGCCTCATGTGAAATATTATGTGTGGCACCTGCTTTTGTTGCCTAGGTAGTGAAGAAAAAATAAGATGAGCCGGGAGAAGGCAGATGCCAAGGTGCTTTCAGTGGTAGCTGGTGAGTACCCTATTGAAAGGAGCTTAAGAGGATCTCAAGGAAAGAGCTTGTCTTCCTGTGGCCAAGTTTGAGGAATGGAAAGAATCAGGAGCTAGGTGAGCCAGGTACCATTTAATTGGGTTTCAGTGCTTTGAGATGCTTCGGCTTCAGGAAGAACAGAGGAAACCTCTTGGGTCAGCATTTGACCACCAGGGTCTGCAGGAAGGACAAAGAAACTGGTTCTAGAGCAGAGAGTCAGTCCCTTAGGGTCCATTGCCTCATTGCCTCCTCAGGCCTGAGGTCCCAGGCCAGCTGGGCAGGCATTTCACCTGCTTCCTGGAGCTTCTTTTACCTGGTTCAGAAGAGGGTATTACTGAAATTACTGATGTAATTCCAGAGAACTCAGTTGAAGTAGACTGGGGTTAAACCCAAACTTACTGTTTCATAGTTTCCCATGTCGCTATCATCCTGGGAAAGAACAGCCTTGGTTCAGGAGCCCTGCAGACCTAGGTCCACAGGAAAGAGGCCTAACAGCCTTTCACAGCACGTCTTTTCTGAGACAACGGCTAAATTACTAAGGATGTCCTAATTGCTACCAAATTTCTCAGACAGAGCCATTCTTCCTGGAGAATATTAAAGTTCACTTTTTTCTCCTTTTACTCTGCTTCATTCGCCACCCCGACCATTGTATTACTCTTGGGTGACTTTGGCTAATTGCTTAATGCTTTTGTGGCTTCATTTTTTCTTCCATAGGATGGGGATAATAACAGTAACTACCTCCTAGGGCTAAATGAGGATTAAATGCTGAGCATCTTAAATGCTTGGAATACTGACTGGCTCCTTAGACTTCCGGTATTATTATTTTCACTTCCTTTTCCCTGGTTCTTTCGTTTGTACCTCATTGACTTCCCAGTGAAGTATTATGGAGCAGAGGCATGGGCGTCTCTGAACCACGTGTTCCTCCCAGGATGGGCTTCCTAGTAACTGCCCTCCCGAGCTGGAAACCTGACTGCAAACTTTGGGGGACACAGGCCACTTTCAAATTATTCAGTCAGGTCTCCTTGTGGCTGGTGATGGACCACACATCTGGCTCTGTCCCATCAGGGAGAATTACCCCTAAATAAAGGACAGGCCTGAGCAGAGTACTGGTCACCCACGCAGAGCTGCGTAACTGCCACATGGGCATCCTTTAGAAATTCTGGATCTGTGGAGTTGCTGCTGATACTCAAGCCCGTTTGACAATCTGAAAGGGGGGAAAAGGGCTTTCCAAATTAGCACATGCAAGTGAGTTTGATTTTGCAGTTTCTCTAATGTTTTTGCTCCTCTCCCCACGCTGGCAGGCTGTAGGGGAAATTCCCCACATGTGAGGCGACCCTGGGGACGACTTAGGCAGCGGGGCCACTCTGGCAGAGCAGCTCGCCGTGTCTCTCACAGTGTATGCCGCCTGCTCCGGCGCCTGGCCTCCTGATAGAGGAGCAATGGGTGCTGAGGTGTGAATTCCGAAGGCAGCCCGTGCCTCACATGCAGCGGAAACGCAGCGGAAACGCAGCATGTCCACACAGCGTGGACCAGCACACTCGTGACGCGGGTGCTTTTAGAATTTTACTGATGTGCCTCTTCGGGTGTCAACAGCTTCTCACCCACAGCCTTGCCTTGGGAGCTACTGCCTTGGGAGTTGCATTGTTAGGTTTGGCCTGGTGATCTGTGCTAATGGGGACTGTGGAGGAAAGGCAGCAGAGCAGAGGACTGTAGCTTAGCCCAGGACTCTGGGATGGGTGGGGCCTGTAACTTTCCCACCTGGGAAACCACAGAGGTGCCAAGGCTGTTTCTCCCGGGGCCATTGACAGCTTGTGCGGAAATGAGCAATTTGGTCAACCAGGCCTGAACATCTGATTGGGTTTTGGTGTTATTTTTTTTTTTTTCCTACTGATGTGACTCATTCTAAAATCTGGATTGATTGGATTCCAATTCAATTAACATTTGTGAGTCTCTGGTGTGTGGCCAGAACTGTGCTAACACTCACATATGTTGTTTTGACCCAGTCTGGCTGCAGCTCCCATTTGGTTGACTCAAGGAACAACTCAAAAGACACATGTTATGTGCTTTCCTCCGAAGGTATGGGGATTCCCCATGAGTGAAAGGGAGAAGAACCTCAGTTCACGTATACTTCCCATTCTGGGGAGTTCTGGGTGGTCCCAGAACTGCTCATCAAAAAAACATTTGCTTGTTCTCCAGGCATTTATTTCCTTAGCAATTCCAGTTCTATTTCTTACCCACAAAGAGAAGTGGATACTGAAGCTGAAACTTGTCTGTGTATCAAACATTCTGTTCCTTTCGTCTGGTTATTTGAAGACAAATAATGATATTTGGATGCCTGTTTGCTTCTCACTATTGAGAAAATAATCCTGTGCCCTGAAGACCTGACAGGGTCTCTCTCTCCAGTACAGGGATGGGACTTCTGGGGTGCTGCGCACAGAGATCACGGGGAGTCATACTTTGCTTAACTCCTCCCATTGACCAGTTCTTGGCTATGGGCTGGGTGGGCATGGGGGGGGTGGCATGAAGAAGGAGGACAGAGTGGATGATGAGAAAATCAGAAGAGACAAGCTCAACAGATATAAAACCAATAAAAAAGCATGTTGGTTTTTCGCCTGGTTATGGGAATATTTGGGGGGTGGGGGGGAGTCTCAACACTGAAAATTAGGCCCAGACTACAAAACCCTTTTCCAACTCAAGGGCCCATTAGGAGTCAAATTCTACTGAGGCCATGTCAACTGAAGCGGTCCCAGGAATAAGGGACCTGTATGTGTATGTGAGGAGAAAATCTTAGACTGGGCTCATTCCCCTCCCCCATCATGATCTCAGGGTTAATGTTAGCCCTCCCTGGGATCCATGCAGCACCTTTCTCATGGGTTTAAAAATAGATGCCAGGGCTGCCAACCCTCTTAAAAGGAACACCAGAGAGGTCTGTGCCAGCACTGTGGGACCTGATACCAGCCTGATCACCTCCCTAAATAGACCCCGCATTTGGGATCCCTTGCTCCAGGGCTACCTCATTGGCTATCTGGAGCTCACACACAAAGTTAAATAGAAAACCATCCAAGACTCAAATTTCTTCTTTCCCTTTCTTCTCTCGCTACTAAAATGGTGAAGAAGGAGTTACATGGTCTTCAGGGAGTCAGAGTGGATTTCTTGTTCCAGTCAACCTAACAGCTGCAATGCATGTTCTGTAAAGTTCCTCCCTAATTAACTGGAGGAGAGAGCTGATTCAGGAGGGTACAAGAGGGTCTCTGTAAGGAAAACATCTTCCCAGCAGTGATGTTCTTAATGGTTTGCAAACTCTCTCCAGGGTGAGGGCTGGCTCCCTGGGGTGATAAGTCTCCTGCCTTTCCCAGTAAAGGGTGGGGTTCTTGATAATTTTATCAGCCTAGAGCAGAGACTTTAGGAGCTGGGGCCACTCCCTGGGCGGGTGAGGGGCAGGACAGATGGAAAAGAAAGGAGAGCAGAGCTGTACCTGTAAGCAGGCCGCTAGCAGCCAGGGCTAGGAAGGTTGCTGGTGGCGCTGTCAGAATCAGGAGCAGAGCTTCAGCTATAAAGGCAACTTGAGAATTGTTTCTTCACTGCAGAGAAGATGGAAATTGAAAGCAGTGCGGTGCATTATAAGCCCAGGCGGTCTGGTTGCTACCGCACAGCACTGGGGATATTTGGTGTCCTGTTTTTGACTGTGGAGTTTGACCTTGGAAGAGCAACGACTGGAATCCAGTACCCCAGGGCAGAAGCAAGAGCAGGAACACCCCATAACTTGGGGAGGGAAGTTAACATCTAACAAAAGCTTTAGTTGAGAAGGAGGGAAAAACAGTCACCTGTCATTTTCGAGTATCTACTATGTACCTGCTGGAAATGGCTCTAGGCGGTTTTAAGTTATTCTCAAAATACCTGGAGTTATTTTCATTTTCTGATGAGGACGCCAAAGATACTCAGAAAAGCTATTTCCCTTATCAAAAGTTACACAGTTCAACTGCAGGGGGCCTACTAACTTTGGGTCTTTTAAGGCTGCCCAGAAGGGTAAATAGCATTGTAATGAAGTGAGTCTTCAGTCTGAGCTGGAGGGCTAGAAAGGGAGGGACAAGAGGCCAAAGAAGTGGTTGCGGCTGCACAGGGGAGAGGTGTCATGCCAAGGGGACCCTCCTCTAGGGAGAAGCCAGTCTGTGTCCAGGCCGGCACTGCCCATTGCCTACTCCAGTTTCTCCAAAAATCCTGAGATAGAGTCATCTGAAAAATCCCACGTTTGGGATTCTTTGCTTTAGGTTTGTGAGTGGGAGAAAGGTTGTTTATTTTCTTTCTCCCAGTTACTGGAGGACCTAAAGATTCTGGGGGCGGGGTGGTGGTGTGGGGGAAGGAAGGGAACCTGTGAGGCGATGGGAGGTTCATGGCAGGGTTCATAAACAGACCCCAGTTCCCATTCTCTCCAGGGATTTTACGGGCTGCACAGTGAGCCGCTTGCTTTCCTCCCTGCATCTTCTCCTCCTGATATAGCTAACTTGGCCTCGAGGACAGAACTCCACAGCTGAAGCCTCCAGCACTTCATTATGCTTGTCTGTCGAGGGAACTGCAGAGACAGTTGGTAAAATATTTAGCAAGACTGGAAAAAATCTGCAGAAGCCATGAAGCTGTAGGATAGAACAAATGTTTTGGCATCATACTAAGAACCTCTGGATTTTTCTTTAGCCCATCAATTCCTTTCTGTTGGTTTGTTTTGTTTTTGGTGATTCTCACTGGCAAATCTCCTGGGCATATTAAATACCTGCATCAAAAGTGCAGCTTTGAGACTAATGGAAGGAAAAAAGGAAAGGAAACAGGCAAGATGCAGAATGTTTATCTGTTGTCTAAGAGTGTAGGGATGATGGAGAGTTGAAGAGGGCCAGTCAATCAGTGGGGGGAAATAATAGCATCTTTTGAATCTTTAGCACCCAGAGAGACCCTCACAAGTCATTTGGTTTATCCCATGCTTCTGTAGGGCATCCCAAGTGGTGAGCTATCTTTCTCTGTTATCCTGAAGATCCCCAGCAAAGACTTAAGGTTTTTTTTTTTTTTTTTTGAATAATGAGTTTGATAAAGTCACATCCCTTACAGCTGGGAAGTTGTTTTTCCTAATTGAAATCCTCTCTACCTCACTTTAACCTGAGAATGTACATTGCTCTATGGTTAGTGGAAATGGCAAGTCTGTCATCTTCATAAAGCAGTTAGCAAGCATTAATTGAGCACCACTTCCCAGCACCATGCCAGTCACATAGCAGGACAGGTGGGAAAAAAGGGGGGGAGGGGCAGGGAATCCAAACCCAGTTGTCTTTTCCTATGAGACACTGACTGGGCTCATAGGTGCCATATAATTAGTTCCACGCTGGGGTTCCAGGTTCTAGAGCTGGAGGAGTTTATATCTTAAGGTCTGTGTCCTTTAGCCTTGTTTAATGTCCATCATCTTGGTTCCTTTGCCCTCAGGCCTAACTGAGCAACATGTCTACCATCTCCTTTCTCCTCTTGGGCCTTGCCTGACTCTTTACATATCTAAGTTGCAAACCGTCAGCCCTAATGAGGTCATGGCCAACGTGAAGAATTTTTGGCAGCCTCGATTATAAGTCTTCTGATAATACCTGAGCGTCTTTCCCACTCCTCTTACAGTACTACAGATTATGCTAAGTTTCTCATCTTATTTCTTTGTGACTATAAATTGCCCATAATGTGGCTTAGAGCTAGAAGACCTGAGTAATGAAATTGAACTGGGAATTTTTTGCTATTTAACCTTGACCATTTCAGTTTGTCTACAAGATCTGTTTATCTCATCTTACAAAATGATATTCTGTATAAAAAGAACTCTCAAAATTCAGTGAGAAAACAATTCAATTTAAAATGGGCAAAAGATTTAAATAGTTACATCACCAAAGAGGTATTGTGGATGGCAAGTAAGACCCTGAAGAGATGTTTAGGGTCATTAGTTATCAGGAAAATGCAAGCTAAACTCACAATGAAATACTCCTACACATCTATTATAATGTTTAAATTAAGACTGACCATCCCAAGTGTTGGCAAGTATGTGGACCAACTGGCAGGAGGGAGGGAGTCCCAAGGATCAGGAAGCAGAATTCTGGAGGTATCATTATGTTGATGGTGGTGATGGTTTCATGGGAGGTATACATGTATCAAAACTTACCGATTTGTACATGTTAAGCATATATATTACATTTGAAAAACATATAGTCTATACATAGTAGGTCAGTTATCCCCCCAAACAACTGCTAAAAAATAATCATTCCCTTCATTGTGCAAGTCAATTGTATTACTGTTTTGGAAAGTGTTAAACATATTATTCAGCTTCCATTTGAGTAAGGCATTTTCTTCCTCTAAATATTAATGTTGAAACAGTGCTTTAGAATCCCTTGTGATTTTCCACTGGGATACGACCAGGCTGTTCCAGTAACCGTCACTTACTCATGAAGCTCTGCACGTAGAAGGTTGTAGCAAGTCTGAAAGGCCTTTGAAGAAGGTCAAGCTAAGAAACCTGAAGGGTGTGCATGGGGGCACAGGGGTGATCTCCCAGGCCCAGACACCTGCCTTCATGACAGCCGCGTGGCCTTTCCAGTCCTCTTTCAGAGGCTGCCTGTCCTGAAGTTCGTTCTCTGAGGATATTCCTGGGAGCCTCGGGACTAGAGAGTTCTGACGGTGCTGTCTTCAAATACCCATTTTCCCACCCACAAGGAGAGGAGCTCATTGCAATATACACTTCAGGTCACTCTCTTTCTACCACATCCTGACTATTTCTCTTGATTTTTGGTATTTCACTGCTTTGGGACTTCTCCTTTAGTTGTCGAATAGCTTTGAAGAGCACACAATTTGGGGAAAGACTCTAGAGTCAATGTTCAGGAGCATCCTTAACATCTTTTCCTGGAACTGGGCACACTTTTGTTAGGACTCTTGCCCGTGCTGTTAATGGAAGGACTTTGGCCTGTTGGACCCTCCATTTACTCTTGGGACCTTGGCCCTGACTTTTCACCTCTCTGGCTCAGTGTCTTCCTCCCTCCAACCATAAGAGCATGGTCTACCCTACAGGTTGCTCTGTGGATTAAATGAGGTGGTGTAATATATCTATCACCTGAAAGGTGCTCAATGTGTTAATTCCTCACCTATACACACCTCTACTCTACTGCCCGAGAGTTAGAGCAAAAGGCTGGGGGAGAGGCCCTTGTATTGTGTCTAGATTACTATTTGAAGAAAGGATGAAGCCCGATCCCTGATACAAAACACCCTTGATTTGAACAAGTAGAATGGCCAAGGGCCCAGTCACCTGGGTTTACTTTTGCTGACCACTGTCCTCTCTAGTGTTGAGCCTGCTCTTAACATTCCCCGGTGTCAGCCCTCCCCCCACCCCTCTGGAAACTTATATCTGCCCCTGAAATGACCTCATGAAAAAGGTGCCTTGAGCAGAAAACAGGGTGCTTACTCCAGCTGTGGGTGCTATTTTATTAACAACGTTCCGGAAAGAGGGAGATACAGTAACAGATCTGGGTCCTGTCTCCACCAGCATCCTTTTGCGTGGAGGCTCTATGGCAGAATCTGGAATCGGCTGATTAGCTGGTATCTCAGGACACGATGTAAGAGTTCAAAACATGCAGATTGGTTGTGGGGCATAAATAGACTTTGCTGAGCTCACCCTGGCCGTCTCTGCAGGCTCCGGGGCCCATTCACAGGGGCAGGAGGCAGGGCGGGCGCGCCATGCAGCTTGGAGCTCTTCCCCTCCATTGGACGTGTGTGCCTGCCTTCTGCAGCGGCAGGACGCTCGCTCTCCGCCCGGGGCCGGCCGGCACCTGCAGCTCGGACCGCACCCCCACCCGCACCCTCCACTCACCCCCTCCGCTGGGCTTGGCAGCAGGTGCCTTCTCTCCGGAGATCGCTTCGCATTAACTTTCCCATCTGACATAATAATGGAGAGAAAATGAAGAGATCCCATTAGCGGCTGGCTGGAGGGCGGGCGGGCGGGAGAGCGAGCGCAGGGTCCGGGCGCTGGAGCCGAGCGCTGGGAGCCTGTATTTTTAGCCAGATGCCGTGTAACTTGCTGGCGCTCCCCGCGCCGCCGAGCAGATAACGGGGGAGGGGGAGCAGGGAACCGGGCTCGGATTTCAGCGCGGGCGCTGGACGATGGCAGCGAGACAGGGCAGGTCCGGTTCAGACCCTGCGGTGAGTGGACTACCGGCTCGGGCCGGGCGCTCGGGGCGCGCTGGGCTGCCGACTGGCGGGGTCGGGCCGCAGCGCCCCTCGCTGCGGGCTGCGGCTCTCGCGGGGCTCGGCGGGCGCCAACTTTCCCGGGCGGGTGCGGGGCCGTGCGTCGGGCGGCCCTTCTGCTGCCTCACGCCGTGCACCCAGGCTTCTAGCAGGATCCAGAGGAAAATTCCTTTGGCCTGAAGGCTGCCGCGGCGAAGGGACTGGTGCTGGTAGGCGGTCCGACCTGTGACCGGCCAGGACGAGGTGGCACACGCGTGAGTGCACAGCCGCGGCTGGCTGAGGGTCTCTGAGAGAAGTCGGGGCGCGCGCGCGCGCGGGGCCCTAGCTAAGGCTGAGTCCCCTTCACACAGGGGAGGATACTCCTGTGGAGAAGATTCTGCCCTGGTGGGCCCCAGGCTGCCCCTGGCGGGAACCTTTCCGGATGGTGAGGATGCCATGGCAAGGCCTTCACAGAAGGGACTGCCTGGCCCGCCCCATGCCTGACCCCTAAACCTTAGAAACACCAGCTCCCCGACATTCCTAGGTAGCAGGAAATGAATGGGGAGAGAGGTGTGCCAGGGAGCTGGTGCTTTGCCTGTGTCTGGTCATCCTCACAACCCCCCAGTCAGCATGTAAATCCCCATTTTAACGATGGAGAAATTGAGATTTGGGCGTTATACGTGGCACAGCATCAAGTGGCAAGGCAGGGAGTCGTGCCAGTTCTTCCCAACATCAGGGTCAATTCTAGCCTTTCACACATCACTGCATCATCACCCAGCCTCTAAGGCACCACAGGAAGAGGCCTGCAGTTTTGTGGGAGATTGGAAAGGAACCTGGGACTCCTGCTTACACATCTTGTTTCCTCTATGGCCCCTTTAACTTTTTATCTTGGCCAGTGGCAGTCTGAATGGGCACCTGGAGTCAGTTTGTAAAGCTTTAATAGTGCAACCTTCTGGGAAGAAAAATGAAAGAAACCCAATGAAAACACACACACTGTGGCTCAGCATTCCCTGTTTCTCTGTGGTCAGTGGGGTAAAGTAATGGGCCACGCAGGTATCCCTGCTGGCTAGAACTGACCTTTCTGTGAGGCCTGACATCGGCTCTGAGGGATATACACACCAGCTGAGTTTGAAGGAACTCTCAGATGTGGGGTACAACCCCATACAGATGGGCACCCCAGCACTGTCTGCCTTACTAGAGTTCTGGTGTTTCCAGCAGGAAAGAAACTAAACTCTCTTCCTGGGAGTTTTGACAATGGCTATGTTAAAGAAACTGCATTTTGCCTAGACAAGACCATTTGGGAATGAGATATTGCCTTGTGGGTGTTTACAGAAATCGGTAACTCAGTTTTGTTCATCTAATTTTTAGATGTGAATTTTGCATTCAAAAGACCTTGGGAAAATAAGTTGTCATGTGAGCTGGGGAAAAGTCAGACCATCTCAAGCCCCAGAGAAGGTGTGATGAGACCCCAGGATTCTCTTACTCTGCCTACAACTAAACTTTGCATGGCTTCTAGTATTTTCGAAGTCTTTACTACTCATGTGTTACAGGCATGATGAAATTTAGTAGCTTGCTTCCGACTTGTCCTCCCAGGACACTGGAACCCCCTTGGGTACTTAACCATTGCTATATTAATTTCACCCCACTCAGGAAGTGCAAGTTTAATAATAGTCTGGGTGTCTCAGGTAACCAAGAGTTTGTCACACTTTTCTGAGCAGCCCTGATGAGAACTTAAGTCCCAGGAAGAATTCCACCTCCTTCCTTTCCCTTGCACTCACTTCCTCCTGACATGAGGGCTAAAATGGGTGCATCCTCTGCGCGCAGGTGGAAGACTTCCTCCAGCCAGAACCAAACTTGAGAAGAGTCTTAAGAACCCCAAACAATGATTGGTCCATGAGGCAGTATGGTGTAAGGGTTAAGAGAAAGACCC
Organism: Galemys pyrenaicus; assembly: GCA_019455555.1. Taxonomy (NCBI): domain Eukaryota; kingdom Metazoa; phylum Chordata; class Mammalia; order Eulipotyphla; family Talpidae; genus Galemys; species Galemys pyrenaicus. The sequence goes on along the minus strand of JAGFMF010011796.1, from coordinate 5,869,206 downwards.
TAGGAAGTAAGCTACCCCGACTCAATTCTGGCCAACTCACCTGTTAGCTGTGACAAGGTATTTAGCTTCTCCATGACTCATTACATCATCTCTGAACTCGTTTACCTCATCTGTGAACAGGAGACAATAAAAATATAGTTGACTCTTGGACAACATGGGTTTGAACTGTGGGGTCCACTTATAAGCAGATTTTTTCAAACTTTCCTTTCCCTCTTCTTCAGCCTACTCAATATCAAGGCAAGATTTATGATTTTCTTAGTAACATTTTCTTTTCTCTAGTCTACTTTATTGAACGAATATTGTATATAATACATACAATGTAGTAAATGTGTATTAGTTAATGGTTTATATTATCTATTTGTAGGACTTTCCAACTACAATAAGCTATTGGTGAAGTTATGGGCAGGTCAAAAGTCCAGTCATTTCTGACTGCATAGGGGTCACCATCCCCACTGTGTTGTTCAAGAATTCAGTGTATTTACTTCATGGGACTATTGGGAGGAGCAAATGAATGTCAGCTGTTTCTTGACTTACGATGGTGTTCTGTCCCAATAAACCAATCAAAACTTAAAATATCATCAGTCAAAAATGCATTTACTACACCTAACCTACTGAACATCATCATAACCTAGTCCACCTTGAACATACTCAGAACACTTGCATCAGCCTACAATTGGACAGTCACCTAACACACACCCCATTTTAAAATAAACTTGAATATCTCCTGTAATTCATTGAATATTGTACTGAAGATGAAAAATAAAAAACCAAAACACAACAGAACAGTCTTATTTAAAATTTGAAGTGTGGTTTCTGCTGAATGCATCTCCCTGTCCCACCATCATAAAGTTGAAAAACCATTAAGTCCAATCATCGCTAAGTCAGACACCATCTGTAATTTATGCTGCCTGCTTAAAACTTAGTAAGAGCTTTATAAAAGGACAGTAATTTTATTATGAAAGGCAGTTCAGAGACATTGCATGGATTAAGCAGCAGGATGTGGCCCTAGAGATGCTACAAAGTTTCTGTGTTCACGCCTCCTCCCCCAGTGCCGGCGTGAGTGATTTTCTCACTGACAAAGTGGGATTAAAATGAAGCTCAAGATGAGGAAGGGGAAGAGCCACAGAGGACAGCCTTGGTGGGGTGACGCTACCTCCTCTGAGCACCCCGTCAAGGTTATGCTCTTATAGTGGTGTATAGGGCCAACAGGCGTTGTGGGATGGTTGTCTGGACACCACAAGCAGCCTCCTTTAGCTCCTCTAGTCTCTTCTTAAAGAGAGGCCTAGCTGAGGATGCTGCAGAGGGTGGTGGGATTCAGGAGAGCCGGAGACTTGGCTCTAACTTATCAGTTCTTGGACTGATTAGTCCTCTGTTATTGTTCTTATTAGTATTTACTCAGGTACATATTGTCAAGGGACCACTTTGAATTATTTTTGACTTTCTATTCTACTGGATGACGTAGACACCAGGAAATTGTACCTAGGGCTTTCCTTGGACTGGAGGTAACTGGATTAGACCGATGGGCAGTGGGGACTCAAAACACCATGAAGAGAGCGGGTCTCATATTCCAACAAGAGTCATTTGTCTGGTAGCTTAAATATTCCCTGGCACCTATGAGATGCTATAACTCAGTCACTTTTGAGTTTCAAATCATGAGAGCACAGACCTTTATTCTAATTTTTCATTTTGTCTCTCTTGCCCTAGCAGGATCTTGGACTTGAAATAGGACCTCAGTAAGTGTATTGTAGAATTAAATCGAGTGAGGCACAGTGGGGAGACGCCATTATCTACAGTTCACCTGTAAGATACCCTGAGGACCCTGTTGATGTCCTGAAGCTTCTATGCCTAGAGAAAACCACAAGGAAAGTGAAAAAGCCTTGGCAATTATATAGGTGACCTTACCCAGTCACTTTATTTTTACCATCAGTTTTATCATCTGCGAAGGAAAGCACTGGGACTGGGTAGACTCTCCTTTCTAGAGGCCTGTCTGGGCCTTAAGACAGCACTCAGGGTCAGGGCAGGACCTGCTCAGGCCCTTTCTTCGCTGTAGATTAACTGCTTGCCTGGTAAACACGTGTGGCTCCTCCCAGCCCCTACATCTGTCAGGGCTGTCTGAACAGCCTCAGGTTTGAAATTGCTGAGCGTGCACCTTGAGGTCAAGGTTAGTGGAAAGCATAGGCGTCGTGGGCTGAGTCCCTAAGTGCTAACTAACTGCAGAACTTGGGCTAGTTATTAACTTCCCCCAACCTCAGTCTTGTCATGTCTAAACTGGGGATAATGATTCTAGTCACTTCACCTGCTGGGATCAGGGTTAAAAGATATAATGTTCAGGGGCCTCCTTGGTGGCGCAGTGGGTTAAGCAATGCACTACGAAGCAAACTGCAAAACGCACTATGAAGCAAACCGCAGCCACTGCAGCATGAGTTCGATCCCTGCCTCTGGCCAGGGTGGGGACCCACATGGCGAGGCAGACCTTTCCTGCCTCGCCCACTGCACCCCTCAGCAGTATGTTTCAGTCAGTCTGCCTGTTCTGCTCCCAGTTTGTCTCTGGTGAATCCTCTCACCTCCCTGGACTCTGGCCTGTACCCCAGTTCTTGTATGTATAAACAAAAATAAATCTTTAAAAAAAAAAAGATATAATGTCCATAGCACACTTGCCCATGACTGTACAGTTCTATCATTTTATGTATTATACACACCACAGGAAATTTTCAGCCTTCACGGCCTAGTCTACATTGGGCTTCCCTATCCTCTATTTATCGTGCTTGTCTGTCTATCATCACTATTCTGTGTCACTTCTAGATTCAGTGCTTTACCAGTGTCGTTAGCTGATACTCCTCTGTTTTATCCATCCTCAGGTTTTCATCCCAAATCCTATCATGTGCTGCAGAGGACAGCTGGCAGGAAGGAGGGAACAGTGGTAGGATAGTGAGAGCTGTGTCTCTCTAGCATGCTCATTCTACTACAACTGATAGTTGATAGTTGAATCCAGCCAGTCTTTCTAAATCAGCAGCACAAGGAGACGTCTCCCTGAGGGACTAAACCTTCATCTGATTTCTCTGGGACTCCAGCTCAGGGAACCAGCAGATTGACCTTCATTTCTGAAATGGTTCCTCCCCCATAAACACCTTGCTGAGGAACCTGGGGATGTTGGGAGTCCTGTGTTTTAGGCCAAGGGGAAAGCTTCACCTAGCAAACACTTCATGCTTTGAAGGATCCCCCTAAAAAATAGAAGGTTTGGTCCCTGCCCCAAGAAGCAAACAATTTGGCCAGGGAGACAAGTCCTACATAAATCAGATAGCCAGAGGGAGATGTATTCACAGTACAGTTTCAAATCATACTCCTGAACTTAAAGATGGCAATTGCTGGGTATCCAAGGACAGCATCATAGAGAAGGTAGTTGTTAAGAGGCCCTTGAAGAAAGGCGAGACTGGAATTAGCCCAGGAGAGGGGAGGGGGTTTCATAGTGTGAGCCTGGAAGCAGATGGCATGTAGGAATACCACAGGGGAGTAGGGGGGACACTGGAGGTTAGAGAAAAGACCTTTCTGTCATGTCATGTTGTGGACAGCGAGATCCAGGTGTGTAATGTCATGAAGCAGCAGGTAGCAGACTTAAGGTTATCAAATGGGGAGCACTTGTGGGGTCTTGAGTGGGAAGTGGTTGGCAGGGCATCAGGACTTTCATAAGATCCGTGAGGACAGGTGCAGTGGGGCTGGGTCATCCTGGTGCAGAGAGTGTCTGTGAGGCAGGAGAATAACTGAGCCACGGACTAACTATTCAGTTCAGAGTCTCATTGGAGGTTATTGTCTGAGGTTGTTGGCTGTAGAGTTGGGTCTTCCCTGTCTAGGGATACATCATTAGCTTGTGGATTAGTTTCCCGTGACTTGCTATACCAAATCACCACACGGTGGTGGCTTAGAACAATACACATTGAGTCTTTCACTGTCTGGAGGCCAGAAGTCAGCAAGGCATCGCAGAGTTAGGCCCCTCTGGAGGCTCTGGGGACAGTCTGTTCTGTTCTGGTCCCACTGTCGCTGGGTGCCAGCACCCTAGACTGGCGTTCTCTTCACTCCTATGTCTGCCTGCATCTTCGCTCCACCTTCTCTTCTGTCTTGTCCTTGGATTTAGGGCCAATTTAGGTAATCTAGGACGACCTCATCCGAAGAACCAGCACTTCATTATTATTATATCTGCTAAAACTTCTTTTCCAAATGAGGTGACATTCACAGCTTCCAGGGACTAGGGCACAAACCTGTCTTTGGAGACCACCCTGAATGTTCTCTAGGGAGAGAAAAAACGGAAGCAGACAGAGAGGCCTGGGCTGGAGAAGAAACCACCAGGTGTGGCCGGAGGAGTGCATCATATGCCGCCTGCCGACATTTACTGTGAAGCCCAGCCTGGTCCTCACCAGCTTGGCACTTGTGATGGCACCATAACGAGATATACTGTATAACGTGCAAGAAATCTGTGATTTCCTTCCAACATCACACGAGGGCTCGAGAAAGACCTTCTTCCCCTCCCCAACTTACAGATAAGGAAGCAGGAGCAAAGGGACCTATGGACCCCAGGGCTCAGCCAGAAACGGGTTTGTCCGTTTGTTGGTTGGGACCAGCTCATCCTGCTGTGTTCTCACTACCACACTTGTCTGCACTACCTGCTTTATCTTATCGGCCCTAGCTCTCACTCTGGCTGTCATCCAGCTTTAATACAAACAAAAGTCCCTGGCAGTGGGGGGGTCTCACTACACCTGGGGTAAGTGGCGAGTAACCATTGTGGAAGCAAGTGCTTTCCTGCTGTCCAGGACGCCTAATGAGGAGCCCCCGGGAGGTGCAGCTCGGTGGGTGGGAAGCAGAGCAGGGAGGGGGGTCTCACTGGTGTCAGGCCGCATCACCCGCATTTAGTCCAGGCTGTCTCCTGTGCGACTTCTGTGGGACCCTGCAAAAGATACTTCAGCTGTCTGTGCCTCTGTGTCTTCATCTATAAAATGAACCACAACAGGGCCTCCCCTGGTGGCGCAGTGGGTTAAGCAATGCACTACGAAGCAAATCGCAGCCACTGCAGCACGAGTTCGATCCCTGCTGCCGGCCAGGGGG
>JAGFMF010011796.1:5848028-5863985 GCA_019455555.1 Galemys pyrenaicus | reverse complement strand
CTCTCTGTGGTGAATCCTCTCACCCCCCCACACCTCTGGCCTGTGCCCCAGTGCTTGTATGCATAAATAAATAAATCTTTAAAAAAAAAATAAAATGAACCACAACAGTACTTACCTCTGGGCTTTTTAAAGTGAGGAATACATGAACCTCTGTGTGTGTGTGTTTGCGTGTGTGTGACTATATATGAAAATTTGGTAGTGGTTCTTAGGATGTTAAGAGTTACTTGTGATTTATTTAAAACACTAAACCACTAAATACTACCAAGGAGGGCAGGCATGGTTCCTATAGTGCCTGTGACTTTCTGGGGCTAGGGGTTGTGTGATAGAGGCTCCTTTATGGGAGCTTTCAACACAAGGCAGTAGTAAGACCCCCAGGCCATGCTGAGCCTGTGCCTTGTAAGCAGGGGTCCTTCTCAAAGGCTGGTGCCTCCTGGGTCAGAGCCAACAATGCCTGCTTATGGCAAACAGAGGGAGGTCAGGCTCCAAAGCAGCTTCATGTTATGGATAACCAAAGGTGGTCTGGCCAGGGACACTGGGGCCCACACCATACCTGGGTACCACCGTGAGCACCAGGATGCCATAAGGGGTCCCCATGACCTGGGCCCTTCTCACCCGCCTGGGGCTGGACTGGGGTCTGGAGCTTGCTATCGTACAGAGCACTCTCACAACCTGCTGTTTCTCTTCACAGGCCGATGCTGCTACCAGCTTTTTGAGGGCAGCAAGATCAGGTAACTTGGACAAAGCTTTGGATCACCTGCGGAATGGGGTAGACATTAACACCTGTAATCAGGTAAGTGGGGTGGGGGCAGTTCTGTTGTATCCAAAGAGTAGCTCCTCCCTGCTGCCATTTCCTGAGAGCTTTAAAATGCCTCTATTAACCTTTCCCAGTGGTCTCAAAAATCCCAAGGACCCCCACCCACCGAAGGCCCTAACCTTCGTGTTCTCACCCCTGAGCGGTCTCGGCCCCACAGAGAAGGGCCAGTGCCTGAACAGTGTGGGCTGGGCCTAAGCTCCATCCCCTGTGGACTCTTCCTTTAGAAGCTGCTTCGGTCCCTGCTGTTGACTTAAAATCCAGAGCCTTTGAATGTGGGCAGGAGGAAAGCCTTTGAAGGGCGTTATGTCAGTGGTGACATTAAATCTCCTTTGTCCACGGGCAGTCTTTATGGACTCTCTGCTGTGCTGAGAAGGAGAGAGTGGTGGGGACTCTGTGAGGGTGTTGACTAAGGCATCTGGCTCAGACTGAGAATTAACCTGTCTGGCTAAACTCTTTTCTCTGGCGATTCCTACTAAGGAGACTAAATCTGGGGAGGGGGTAATAAGAGAACCTGATATATATTCAAAACAGGTTGCAGGTCAAAGTGTCAGGTTTTGGCACCAAGATTTAAGAACTGGGGCCCTCCCTGGTGGCGCAGTGGGTTAAGCAACGCACTAGGAAGCAAACCACAGCCACTGCAGCATGAGTTCGATCCCTGCCCCCGGCTGGGGAGATGACCCACATGGCACAGCAGACCTCTCCTGCCTTGCCTGCTGCTCCCCTCAGCAGTGTGTTTCAGTCCATCTGCCTGTTCTGCTCCCTGTTCTGTCTGGTGGATTCTCTCACTGCCCCCACCTCTGGCCTGTACCCCAGTGCTTGTATACATAAATACATATTCTTTTAAAAAAAAAAAAAAAGGAAAGATTTAAGAACTGACTGAATAGAGAGGAAATGACCCCTTAGACAGAGAACAGGGGTGTGGCCTGGCTTTGTGGACTGGGTGGCTTTTGTTTATTTGTTTTTGCAAGCTCATTGAGTTGTTTAGATACACCTGCTAATTCAGTTTCTAACTGAAAATATATTTAGCAATTGTGACTTTTAGAAAGATCGTCTTAACCATTTGTGATTGTGGCATAATACACGTAACTTAAAATTTGGCATATTAACTATTTGAAGTGTGCTGCTCAGTTATAATAAGTACCTTTCTTTTGTGGTATAGCCTCCAACCCTCTCCCTCCCCAGAAAGCTTTTCATCTTGTGACGCTGAAGCACTGCACCCATCCAGCAGTATCACGTCATCCCCTTCCCCAAACCCTGGCAAACACCATCCTCCTTTCTGTTTCTATGAATTTCTACTCAGGTATCTCACTCATATAAGTGGACTCAGGAAGAATTTGTTCTTTGGTGACTGGCTTATTTCACTTACATAATGTCCTCAAGGTTCATTCAAGGTCCATCCGTGTTCATCCATGCTGGGTGACTTTTCTAAGCCAGCAGGGGCAAGTGCCTGGAATGCAGGCTGACTTTTCCTCTGATCATGTGTCTCTGTCCCCCTGCCCCTCAATCTCTTTCCTGACAACCCCATCCCCTCTCTTTAAGATGGAGCTACCACTTGCTCTCTCTCAGGGCCAGGACCCCATTTGGATTCCGATGGACTTCACAGCTGAAAGTTCAAAGAGGATGGAGGGAGTGGTGTATGACAGAAGCAGAAGTAGATGTGTGATATGAACCAAAAGTCCATGGCAATGACCTTCAGAGGGAGACTGGACTTGAGTGTGTGGATTGGACTTGAGTATGCAAATTCAACAAGGAGGCACAAAGCTCATCCTCTTCCTCCATCTCCTTATCTAAGTGGACCACACACACAGAGCACCAGCCCTTAGCACACTTGCTGCCTTTCTAACCAAACACACAGAGCTAAAGGTTGGCCTTTAGATAGGAGGCTGAAACCTGGGCCCCTTTTCTTCCATGAGAAGAGGGAGCAGGAGCAAAGTCTAAGGTGAGAGTTGTTCAGGAGAGGAGACGTTTTTAACGCCCCATCCAGAAACAGCCTTCGTCACACAGGTGAGGGGCCTGCTTCTCTCTCCAGGAGGAGGTGCATCCCTGAGGCTTCCTTTGTTCAGGCTGAAGCTACAGAAACACGGATAAGTGTTACTCTGCCCTGCAGTCTGGAGTGAGAGTCACACATCTTCAGTGGCCTCCCAAGGGTTAAGATGCAGGCCCTCAAAGGAATCCATTTAGTGGAAATGGGGACAACTGAACATTCATGAGCCTTGAGCCGGGGCTCATCTTCTGTGTGAAATTGGAAGGTTTTGATGACACCCAGGGAATGGCTCTGTCCTGACTGGTCTCCTGTTAGCAAGGCCTGGGGTGTAATGGCTCATCCCTTTGCCGGTTCTCCTCAGAGCACCTCCTGGGAGAACAGCAGGCACTGAAGCATTATTTGCACTTTATTGGAACTGTTTCCTAGCAGCTCGGTGCCAGCGACCTGCCGCTCTTAGCCCTGCTAGCCAGTGAGGGAAGCACAGCCTCAGGCTGGAGCCTGTGGCCCTGACTGAGTTCAAACTGACTTTCAAAGAGCAAGGAAGGAAATTGATGTCAGAGGAGAAGAAAAGGAGGCATTGACCTAGTGCAGAGCCCCTCGCTGCTGGCCTCGCCACATGGATTCCTTACCTCGCCCTCCAGATCTTGGGCCTGTCAGTCTTTGTCTCGTGCTCTGTGATGGGTACGGGCACAGGGCACTGCAGCCAGCAGCAGAGGGGAAAGAGCCCATCCCAGGAGGCTCACGCTGGTTTTGCAGGGCTGCTTGGCTTCTGCTCTTGGCGGAGAGTGGGCAGCCAGGAAGACTACAGTAACTGAACTGAAGCCCTCGTTAAACACATTAGTGCAATCCTTCAGGACAGTGCTTCTGCTTTGTAATGTTCACTGAGCCAGCCTCGTAATGGGACTAGCGCTCCCTTCTCTTTCAAACAGGCATTTGTTGTTTTGACAAAATAAAAACTGGCTGTTGTTCTGGGGTTATGACCTGAGAATGCGTTTTTTGCTGGAATTTTTTGAGCTGGTGGATGGTGATAGCAGTAATACAGCGAATGCCGATCCTTATATAAGTAACACACTTTCAAATAGTATGTTTTGTGGAAAGACTGTGTGCTGCTTGCCATAATAGGAAGTAATTACTCTAAGTAGTGTGAAAAGAGGAACTCTTGGCTTATATAAGAAACATCTGAATATTCAGGGCAGTTTCCTTATTGCATAGATTATGTCTACTCATTTTTATCAGCATCATCATTATTTTATTTATAGACAAGAACAAATTCACACATCAGGACACACACATACGCGTGCATATACAAAGATCTTTATGTGAATGCCTGATTCTTTCATTTAGCCAAGCATTGTTCAGGCTTTATATCTACGTGCCTCCCCATGTATATTTAGAATGCTAGACTTTAGCGATTTAATAGTAAGAGAAAGTAAAAATCATAGTTCTTATCCCCTAATGGTTGTCAACTTCTGGTAGTGAGAGCTACTAATCAAATAGTCACACACATGGATTTGCAAGCCAAGATTTTAGGCAGCATGGGGGAAAGGCATTGGGTCATGTGAGGATGTATAAGAGAGACTTGACCTGCAGTTGGAGCTCAGAGAAGGCTATCCTGGGAAGAGAAAGTTGAGTTTAGAAGATGAGTAGGTAATAGGAGGTGAAGGAAGGAAGAACATTCCAATCGTAGAGAACAGCTGTACAAAGTGCCTGAGGCCGGGACGAGCGCAGAGAGTTTAAGGAAGGCCAGTTGCTGCAGTGTAGAGGGGAAAGCAACCAGAGGAGGCTGCAGAAGTAAAGCTGAACTCATGCTGGACCTTACACACAACAGTGACAGTGCACCCCAGGGCCAAGCATGTGTGTATATGCAGATGTGCACATCTGTGCATGTGTGTTTACCTGCTGGATCACCAGTTAACCCTATAGTTGCTGAGTAAGGAGAAGCTTGATTAAGGGAGGGGATGGAAAGGTCAGAGCAGCAGGGCTAGGGGATACTTAAGAGTTCGATAGTGGTTATGAAAATGGAGACATTTCAGCATTTAAAAACCTGTACAGCTGTATCAAGATATCCACCTTGCTGATAGAAGCCATGGTGGGGATTCTGATCTTTATCCTAAGAGAAGAGAGATGCAAACCACAGATTCAAGCCACAATCAGAGGTGTGTATTGAAGGATCATACTGCCTATTGTGTGGAAGACAGATGAAAATGCTCAGAGGTAGTGTGGATGCCACTGCAGTGGCCCAGCAGAGAGCTGTCAGGAGCCATCACAAGGGCTGTGGCTGTGGAGATAGGACGTGACTTGGGAGGGGGCAGGGAAGGCGATTTCAGGAATGACCCTGCAATGTCTGGCTTATGTGGGGAGCAGGTGGTGGCACCACTCATGAGGCAATGTTGGCAGCAGCTCGGTGTGGAAATGGAGTGAGGAGATAAGAGCAGGTCTGGGTGGAGATCCTGCTGAGGAGTCTTTGAGGAATCTAAGTGAAGATAGATAGTAAGAAATTGGATATTTGAGCCTGGAACTCAGATAAAGAGGTTCGACCAAAAGATATATATTTGGCAGTTATTCAGCATTCGAGGAAGTCAAATTGCTGGCATTGGCTAATGAAAACAGTGACAAGAGACAAGTTTAATATAATCCTACTGGTGTCTTCATGAGGGGTCATTCCACACATATCTATTAAATAAACAAATACATAACAATGTCAATTGAGGAGAAATACTAAGAAGGGGGAAGGGAAGGTACTAATTTTAAGTTGCATAATGAAAGAAGGCCTCTCTAAGGAGATACATTTTGAGACACCCACAAGAAGTAAGAGAACTGTGTAGTTTCTGGGGATGAGAAATCCAAAAGAGAGGGAAACATGCAATTGTCCTGGGGCCAGTGGTAAGCTTGGTTTATTTGGGGGAACAAGAAGAACCACATGACTGCAGTGGCATAATCAAATGGATAAGTGGACGGCATGGAGGTGGGAGAACTTGCCATGGCAAACCTTGAAGGGTTTGTAGGCCTTGGTGAGGATTTGACTTGGTTCCAAGGGTGCGGGGAAACCACTGGAAGCTGCTATACAAGAGATGCTCAGTATGATAGTTATTCCTCCTTTTTATTTGTTTAAACTTTATTGACATAACATTGGTTTAAAAAATCACATTGGCCTTAAATATACAGAGTTTTCATTCATCATCTGCATGATTGCCGCACCCACCACACAGCTGATCCCCTTGGGTAGAGAATAGACTTGGGCACAGGACAGAAACAGGAGGACTGGTCAGAGGCTGGATGCTGTGGAGCAGATAGATCCCTGTGGCTGCTCTGAGTAAGGAAACAGTGGTGGTGGTGAGGCCAGGAGACTCTCTTCCCTGAGCTGGAACTGTTGTCATCCTGGCTGGAGGTGGGGGCGGGGGGTGGGCTCAGACACAAGGGAGGGGCAAAGAGTCCCTTACTCAGTCTTAGACCACGTCATTCTTGTCACTGCAGCAACCACATGCTGATGGGCTCATCAGTTTATGCAGCTCAAAAGCTATTGTGAAGACATCCCTGATCCCCAGAGCTTGAAGCAATCTCTCCTTTACAAGTCATCATCTCTCTGTCATAGCTCACTCATCTCCTGTCCCATAGCAAAGTGATGGTGAGCGTGTCTGTACCTCCCAGTGGACACCCAGTCACCCGAGGACCAAGATCATGACATATGACCGTTCTCCATATATGACCCTGGCATAGGGTCATATACTAGATCTAGGGTCATATACTAGATGCTTGGTATTTATGATTCTCAACACACCAATGTCAGCTTCCTATGTTCCATTTCCAGAATGATTGTTAGCTTAGTTATATCAAATCAAAATATTTTATTATGGCGGCCATAACAACAAAGCACTTTCTGGAATAAACTAATTTACCAGTTAGGCAAATAAAGAGAAAAAAAGAGGAGTTCAGTGAGAACCTCCACTGAGAACTGTAAGCAATAACTCTAGGGGCAAAAAGTCTCACTGCTTGTTTTTCTGTTCTATTTTTACAACACACACACTGGCTCACTTGTTGAGAGTTGAGACCCCAGGGGTAAATTTCATATCAAAAAGAACTCATTTGCAGAGCTGGCATAAGCAGAATTAGAAGGGAGGTCTCTGTGCCCTGAGCTGGCTTATGTCTCTCCAGAGTATTTAGCTGACATTTTCTCTGTCTTCACTAAAATGTGGGTACTTCAAGGGGAGAGAACTTTGTTGGGCTTGATGCTCCTTATTAGATTCTGCCTGGCCCACATTAAGTGCTCATATATCTAGTCAGTTAATGTGAAGTCTAGTGTAACCACGAATGGTTACGGCTTCTATATGTGGCTCTTGGCCCATCTAGAAACTCCATTTGAGCATTTTGCTTTTAAGAGCAATGCGACGTGGTCCCTCTTTGCATCAATGACGGCACCAGCCCTGTTCAGCAAAGGGAAGTATCTGCTGCAGTATCAGAAGCTTGGCCATCAGAAGATCGAAAAAGCATACATGATCTCCAGTGCTGAAACACAGCCAGCGAGAGCGCAGACCCATGCCCAGCCTGTTGGTGGCCCCTAGATTCCCACAGATACATTCTAGATGTAGCCCATCACTGGTGGCAACTTCTACATCTTGAAGGATAAAGGCATTTCAAATAAGTGAAGCACCTGTAATATAGTTTCTGCTACAGTAATTTTTCCTACAGCAGCCAAAAGTAGTCTTTTAATCAGGATTTGTTGAGCCCTGGTGACTATAATTGCTACTTTTCCAAGTTATAAAATCTTAGAGCTTGGAGATCAAGGCGTTCAACTGTCTCACTTTATAGTCCAGAAAACAGAGATCCAAAAGTTCCTTTTGGGTTCGGTGTGGTGGGCTTACGAAAACCATTCTGAAGTTTCTCTGCTCATTCATTCATTCCACAGACATGTACTGACCCAAGCCTTTACTAGAGACTAAATTCATTCACTGCCTGCACTCACTGCTCAGAGGCTGATAAAGAAGTCCAGCTTGTAAACAGAGGGTTACAAAGCAGTGTCATAACTGCTGTTCACAGAGGATGTTTTCATTCATGCAACATATTTATCTGTTGTTCAAACGGCAAGTGCTGGCTACTCTGTGAGTCGGTGCCATTGCTCTCACCATACTTTTAGTCTGGGGGTAATGACTAAAGTGCTGATGAGTCAGAGAAAGATTTTGAAGGGAGAATAGGAGTTTTCTAGGTTTAGAATTGGGAAGGGCAGCGTAATGAGAAGGGGCACGTGTAGTGGAGGGCACAGCACAAGCAGCAGGGACTTCGTGAGGTTGGGCAAATAAATAGAAAGAGGGTGAGGAGGGAGGCTGAGCAGGCTGAGGAGGTTATTTCTGGACCAGTATAGATATAAAGTCTGTTACTTTTCTTTGACGTATTTTTCTTAGGAGCTATGGAGAGACATAGAAATAGCATTCAACTACACGGTCCCCTGATTCTAGCTGGCCCCTCAAAATTTACACAGTAAACCTTCCTAGCATGATACATGGTAATTTCCAAAATGATAATATGGTTCTGGTTTCCACTAGAAAAGACATTAGTGAAAAGGCAGAAATTGAAAGTCTTCATTCCTTGAATTATTTTAAATAGGCAAATTGCTTTTGTATGTCACCAGAAGTAGGCTATTCGAAATCTTGCTAGTTAGAATGACCGACTCACTGTTTTAAAATAAGGTGATTACTTGTCATGAGTCAGAGTGACCCACAGTGTTTAATAATCACCAGTTCCAATTCTAGGGGGTCTCTGCTTTCCCAAGCCCTTCCCCAGGCACGGCCACTTTGGGTGTTCACATCACCCTAGTGAGGTAGCTGGAGAGAGGCTGACAGTGTGACTGGTTAGACTCACAGTTGAGTTTGACACTGGGCAGCAGAGCCTTCTCCTCCTCGGGGCAGCTTCCCCTGTGCTGGTCTCATTTCCCTCCCTTCTTGGTGACGGGAGAGTTAACTGATCAATTTAGTTACATAAAGATGAACTATCTTTATAACAACAACTCGGACAGCTCTGGAATCCTAGGAACTAGGATCCAGAAACGGGGGCAGAACGTCATCGGACATGATCTGGAACCCATTTTAAGGAAAGTTCCCCTCACTGTATGGTTTCCTTGCTGTGAATGTATGAGAAAGACCAGGAGTGATATTCTCGATGGAGCATCAAAGAAAAAAGATGGCGGTGTTTTTCAAGTTGCATGAATGTGCGTCCAAATCTGCAAACACTAACTAGCATACACTGTATGCGGGGCCCTGTTTAGGATCTGGGATCACAAAAGGGAGAAAAACACAGGACCTCACAAAGCCTGTTTTGAGAGACACAAGAAGGAGTAGCCAAATGCAGCTGTGTGTGATAGGGGCCATGAGAGCGTCATCGAGTACCCAGGGAACATAGTTGAGAGGATCATTTTCTTTGGGGGCTTACAGAAGGGTACAGTATGATGAGAGAGGAGGATACAGTCATAAAGAAAATTGAAATTTGATCTCAGCCTTGAAGGAAGACTTGCCTCTGGTTAATAGAAGAAACGCTCAATGCAAATTCCATTCCTTCTGAATGGAAAATAGAGCAGGCATGTGAATTTGCTGCGATTGTTTACCTTTGCGAATTATTTGATATGAACTTGCTTGTTGTCTCTGACAACCATGTACTGAAATTTAATTGTTTAATGATTGTTAACTTAATAATAAAACAAATATATGGTAGTTGTTTAAATACTTCTAGTAAAAATCTTCCCTAAGTCTCCCACTCTGCTCCAGTCCCTCAAATCAAGGCCAATAGTTGGTGTGACTCATGCTATACTTTTTCTAGGCATCTTTAGGGCCTACCTTATCTGAGAGCGGTTACATTGTTTTATCCTCAGAATTGTAGAGTTAAGAGGAAGCTGGAGATAGTGACCCTGAGAGTGAAATGAACCATCCAGACAGTTTCGAGGCCTCAGCTCTTTATCCAGTGCTCTTTCCACTAAAAGCTGCGACCCTTCTTCTGAGGGTCTGATCCTTTTTCTTTCTTTAAAAGAATGCCAAGTTCCCGGACATAAAAACTCTTTCTAGTCCATAGGAGATATTCTTAGCTGCTGAGCTGAATTTCAGAGTCCCATTCTCTCATTAACTTGAGCTCACACTTCCTCCTCCACTCTCCCCAAGGGCCCTCCAACCTCTGCAGCTGATCTGCTGCTGAGCAGCACAGGGCTCTTTGAGAGGAGGGTGGAGGCACAGTGTTCTGTAGCAGAGCAGGGAGAAGGTGATCCAGGCTGGATTCATCTCCTTTTAGAGCTCTGAAATCATTGTGGGTTTCTTTTTATATATATAAAGATAATGAAAAGGATTAAAGTGTTTTTCCACCTCATGAATATCTAGTAAACTATGAATCCTAGGAGCTACCTGGGAGGAGAGCTAAATTTAGACTGTAATAAAGCAAGGCAGGGAAAGTGCCTGGAGCTGGTCTGTTCCTTTCCATCTTCACCACCTCTTTGAGTTTGCACTTTCCTCTCAGTTTTTGTTTTTATTCTACCTTTCCTATTCCCAGACGAGAGACAGGTTGGCACAGGAAATAAGGTGTGGTTCTCTGCCAGGTTATGACAGTTGCTTCAGCTCTGAATGGCTTCTGATTCATGAGATTCCAGGATTATATATTTTTAGCAGACTTACCCACCAAGTCATCTCTGGGGAGGCAGGTGACATCTGATCAGAAATGTGGATGGGGTGGCTGATGGAGGGGATGCCTGCCCCTAGCAGGGGTGTCCCCATCTGTTGGTTCCCACATGGGGCTGTGGGCTGCTCTCTCCTCATGGTTTGATGGCACTCCAGGTTGTCTATCATGAAATCCACTTCCTACTCTGGTAAGACACCTTTCAGATCCTTTGAAACAGGAGCATGCCTGCTTGGCTCTTGCCGTTGACTGAGTCCTCAACATGCAAGTGCCTAAGACCACCCACTCTCCACCACCAGCTCTGCCTCCCTCTTCCAACAGCCTCTTCCAATATTCTGCCACTACTTCTTCCCACTTTCTTTTTCAGTGTACTTAAGTAGTCTCAAATCTATAGAAAGTGTTACAAGAACAGTACACAAAATTCCCACATCTCCCTCTCCCAAATTCTCTATTATTTTGCCGCAGTTGCTCTTGCTATCTACCTATCCAACCATTTGTCTACTATGTATGTCATAATTCCCCACCATCCCTAAGTGTTCCAGGTTGCACTTCCCAAAAGGTAGAGCCATCCAGGAAGTCAAACTTGAGACAACACAACCAACTATAGACCCCATAAAAATTTTGCCAACTATCCCAGCAATGAAGGATTATTTCCCTGCCCCTCCCTCTCTCTGTTCTTGGAATCTCTGCAGGAGCACACGCTGAGTGTCTTGTCAGTCTCCACAAACCTGTACTATTTCCTCAGTCTTTGGCTGTCTCTTATGCTTTTGCCAATCTTTCATTCCTTAGTTGGAACCTCAGCTGTGTCTGTCTGGTGTTTCCTCATCACCAGACTAAGGCAGTGTCTTCTTGGCAGGAATTCCACAGAACTCGATGCTCCCTTCCCACCTCTGATGATCTTAACCTTGATCGCCTCATGAAGTTGATGTGTGCCAGGTTTTTCTACTGTGAAATCATTGATTTTTTTCCTCTTTGTAGTCAATCAGCATTTTGTTGGTGGGAAGATAGTCTTATATTGCACCAATATCTTATTCCTCATCCAATTTCTAGCCACCGGCCTTAGTACACACTGCTGCCTCCTCTGCCTATTCCAACCACCACTCTAGTTCCAAGGAGTGACGCTCCATCTCCGTCATTTTTTCTACATTTAATAACTGACATTCTACTGAAAGATAAGCTTTTCCTTCTTTCCTGTTTATTTGGTTTCTTCATGATTTGTGTATGTTCAGATTAATGGATTCCTATTTTATTTGATGGGCTATAATCTGATACTATCATGATTTATTTTGGTATTCATTAGGCCAATAAGTGCCCTTTCAATAAGTTGACTTCTTTGTTCTGTGAACATGTGTGCCCTTACTTTCCGACACAAGTTGTCTACAAAGCTGTATTTTCCCTACGCAATCTTGATCAGTCATTTCTCTAAGGATCCATGATCGCTCTTAGTAGAGGATCTGATTACTCAGTGTGGCCATTGCTAGTGGTTGTCCTGGGTGTGTTTGTGTATATGCGGCTGTAGCTCTTTCTCTATCTATCTATCTATCTATCTATCTATCTATCTATCTATCTATCTATCTATCTATCTATCTATCTATCTATCTATCTACCTACCTGTCTGTCTGTCTGTCTGTCTGTCTGTCTACTTCTCTCTCTCTCTGTGTCTGTCTGTCTAGTAAATATATATAAATGCTTATTTTAAAAACATGACATCATGTCAATACTTCCAATTCCAGTCTAACACTTCAGGGTTTCTTCTAGTTGTTTCTCTTTCCATGTTTGCAAATTCCTTCAAGCAGTGAAAAACTTGACTCACAAAGATTTCCATCCTCTACCACATATTGACTTACTTCCTGTAACAATCTCCCAACCACTCCATCAGCCCCTCTTGATTCTCAGACACCAGACACAATGATGCCACAGTCTCCAAAGAACATCCTTTCACTTCACTGCCCAGTTTCTACAAATGCCAACATCTCTGAGCTGGGAGGGAAGGAATAGGAAAGGAAGGGAAAATGGGAAAACTCCCATTCGCTTTTGACTTCACTTACGTTTTGGCTGAAAATTCAGTAGAGGCAATTTGGGGAAGGGAATCAAGTTTTATATTACTCTGGTAATTTTTTGGCAAGCTGCTTACTTAATTCAGTCCCTCGTCCAATCAGCCCTTCGTGATGTGCTTCCTTCCTTGTTTGTTCATCTTTTCCTCTGCCTTTGGTTTCCATGGCTTTGTCTTAACTCCTTTTCTCATTCTTTCTCTCTTTCCCATAGGTTTCAGAATTTGGATTAGGAATGACAACCATTTCAACCCTTTTTTTCCTCTCCCTAAGCCCTGTTAAGCTTATTTCCTTCTCTGTTTCAGGACTGAAGACCTGCAAATATAGATCAGTGATTTCGTTCCAGAAATGGGAACCAATAATAGAGCAAAACTAGAGGCCACAAATATACAGGCTGGTTGCTACTTGGGGAGTGAAAGTTCTGTAACAGAGAGAATAACATGTTGCCGTTCTGTACAGATCTAACCAGAATTCACAGAGTAGGAAAGTGGGATATGAAGTGTGGAAACCTGGGTGTGTGGCCTTTTATGTATATCTGCCACTGTCTTTCTTAGGGGCAGGATCTTCAGTTCTTTACTGGACACATGAGTAGACTGGAGTGTTGCACTGAGGCAAAGTGACCTAGCAGCTTCTCTCCTCGCTCTTATTTTGCCCATTCTTGACTTCCATGCCAGTGCTTTTGACTTCTTCTTCCTGGGACTTTGGCTCTTTCTTTTCCCATCAAAACTTGCCGATGGCTCCATAGTGCTCCATTACCTCTGGGTCTGGTTGGATGGCAGCAAACACATCTGCTGAGATGAACCAAGATCATGGCTGTAGTTTATGAGTAACAGGGTCATGCTTCCTGGTTACCTACATGAGTACATTAGTGGAAGCCCTCTGGAAACAGACTTCTTAACTCAGGGAAAGGGGATGGTGCCTGGAAAAAGTAATTTAGGGGGTGTGGGGTGGGTGGGGCAAGTTGCCTCTAGGCCCTTAGGACACTGCCTGAGGCTGGTTGCTCCAAAGAGGCAAAGTTTTTCCATGTTTGTGGGCAAATAAAATTGGTCATAAAAGGAGCAGGGGCTGTGTGTCCTCACAAGAATATAGGCGTTAGTTATGAGATGTTCTTGCAATTTCCAAAGAGACAGGAGCCCAAGACACCATGGTCTTCCTATTTGAAGCGGTTCTCTACTCTGAACAGGATAAGAGTTAAATTTCCTGTGACATGTCTACTGTATTTGTACATTTAGGAATCAATTAGTGTAATTGGGGCAATCAGAGATGCTAAACAGAGGAATAATTTACTGAGAACAAATGTCTGGAATTGTGTATTTTGCCAATGGAATTTCTCACAGTTGGTACAAGAAAATACCCCAAATTAAATCACTCAGGCTAAATGTTACTTTTTTCCTTCTTCTTGAAAATGTTAAAAGAAACAGCCTGGCTGAGATCTCCTTTCCCTCCCATCGGACAGATTGCTTCTCAGAAGAATCCTCTAAATTGACATTTTACCTGAAAAAGAGCAATGGCAACTGAAAACTCCAGGTGTGTGGGTTTGGCATGAATATTTTTGCCAAAAATGAACCTAAAAATGGTTGTTTAGTCTAATAAGACTGTGTGGAAGGGGATAACATGGGGTTAGGTGGTCTCAGATGCCTAGTATAGGGAGTATGAAAAGTGTAGAAAGTTCAAAAAAACCTCCTGCTCCCCTCCAGCCCCCACAATGGCCCTGACAATGAGAAAAGTCTAGATAATGTGCAAAATCATAGTTTTTCCTGAACCCATCAAAGGGTTGAGGTAGCAAGGTAACCAAGTTAACTGCGCTCCAAAGAGGAATAAGCCCCTTCAAGGGGAGACTGTTTTGGCTTTGGCAGAGTACAAGGAAGTGGGGGCTTCCAGAAAAGCTAAAATCCTAAGTCTTGAAGGTCAGCATGGGCCAATGTGTCTGGAATGAGCTTTTCCCACAGGCCTCCTTCATGAGAAATTCTGGGATAAACCGGGAGAGCAGAGAGAGCTTCTTCAAGCAGCACAGAGCAGGAGGTGCTTGGTTATGTGGAGGTAGGGTAATGGGGAGGGTAGATAAAGCTTTGCCTGCTTCTGGACATGAAGCAAAGACCTTCAGGCCACAGGCAACAATCCGTTCTCCATGGGCAGAATAAAAACAAAACTACTCCCACCTCTGGGATACAAAGGTTCAGTGCTGCTTCAGGAGACTGGGAAAAACTGCACACCCTGGGGCTGGGCCCAGCATCCTACAGCAATAACAAGCAGAGCTCTGCTACTGCCCGCAGAGGAGAAGAAACCCAATACCCATGGCCAACGATTGAGATAGGCAGGCTTTGCTGCCAGAGAGAGCAGGGGAAGGAATGTTTTAATTAATTAATTAAAAACTCATTTTTGAAGTCCAGGTGCCCAGTCTGCCTAAGACTGAAGCTGGGCCAGGACAGAGGAGAACCTGTGTGCTCCAACCCACTCAGCACCTTGTGGCAGGAAAGAGCATACTACTTCTGGGGAAGGACAAGAACATGGAGAAAGAGACCCCGTTGGAGGCCTGGGATGGCTAAAAAAGTCTGGTGGAGATCAGGAACACAGAAAAACTCTCTGGTCCTCCAACTCCTACTCTAAGCTCAAAACAACAGCAGCCTAGCTTTAGATAAATTGAAGGTAACGATAATTTCCAAACTAGGTCAACTTCTAACAAGACTGCCTCAGAGCCTGGCCCTCCCAAGCCCCATGTTAACAACTCACAGGGGGCATTTCCAGGTATAAATATCGCTCACTTCAGTTGTTACAGCTCTGTGTACATAATGTCTAGCATTCAATTAAAAATACAACAAAAACACAAATAAGAAAATAAAATCATTGTCAAGAGACAAAGCAATCAATAGAACTGGACGCAAGTCTCCTAGGTGTTAAAACTCTCAGATGGGTTTTAAAATAATTATGTTTATTATTATGGGTTTAAAATAATTATGATTAATAGGCTAAAGGATCTAATGGAAAAAGTGAATAACATTCAGAAACAGATAAGGAATGTCAGCAGAGAGACATAAATCAGAAAAAGGATTCCAATGAAATGCTAGAAATAAAAACTACCTTCTTGGCAATGAAAAACTTCTTCATTGGCTCATCAGTAGATTGGGTACAGCTAAGAAAAGAATTAAGAGCTTGAGAGATGAAGCAATAGAAATGATAAGAATTAAAACTAAAGAGGAAAGAAGTGGGGGAAAAAATAAAATCAGAACAGGTCAACCATGAATTATGGGATAATATCAGCTTCTCTAATGTGTAACTGGAGACCCAGAGGAGGTGCCTTTAGGAAGAACAATCCAGCAAGTTAGTGTTTTCCTCTGAGAAAGGTGTGTGGTCAAAAAAAGAAATGGGGGCCTCCCTGGTGGCGCAGTGGGTTAAGCAGCGCACTATGAAGCAAACCGCAGCCACTGCAGCACGAGTTCAATCCCTGCTGCCGGCCAGGGAGGGGA
>JAGFMF010011796.1:5774787-5847978 GCA_019455555.1 Galemys pyrenaicus | reverse complement strand
CTCTCTGTGGTGAATCCTCTCACCCCCCACACCTCTGGCCTGTACCCCAGTGCTTGTATGCATAAATAAATAAATCTTTAAAAAAAAAAAAAGAAATGGCCACGAATATTACTGGTTTGCCCTGGGGCCTCTCATTTAATGAGGCATTTGTTCTCATGTACCTCCATCTCCTTATTACTTACCTGCTTTTCCCACTCCTTGGGGGAAGAAGTGTTTGTTGTCCCCATAACCCTCCCTAGTCTCTCCGTTAAGAGGAACAGCTGTGAAGATGAAAAGATGCAAGGCAAGACTCAGCAACCTACCTACTTTTAGCACACAGCTTAAACTTGACTTAACTAAAACACATGATTCCAAGCTCTGAAGGGCTGGTAGATTATAGTTCATCTCTCTCCTTCGTTATGCCAAAGAACAAGCTTGTGTTCTTCTCCCCCTTCTTATTTGATAAAACATCTGTTTATTGGGCGGGGGGAAGTATTTATAGTGCTTATCCATGAAATGCTCTTGAAAATTGGAACTGGCTTCCTACATAGAGGAGCTCTGCATTTACTAAAACAGTTGTACATGTTCTGTAGTATATGTTGCAGTAAATTTGTTTTCATCACTCAGCATGTCCACCACTGCAGTGACTAATTGTAACTGTTGACTAGTCAACTGCTTGCTGAGGCCAGTTGCTGGAGGAGATTTGCGGTTGTGGGTATGGATTTTGTACGTTCCTGGAATTCAGATGCTGCATGAAAGGCAGAGAAGGGTGCTTGATGAGAGCAGCTGGGAGCATGGTTTCTAAAAATGTTAATTCGTAGGTTTGGGATTTAAACTCAGACATAGCTTCTCATCTTGTTCTCATTAATGAACTTGCAGCCCTGATGTGTGCTGTCTTAAAAAGGCTTCCATGGAGATTCCCCTTGATGGGACAACTGCTTTCTTCTCTGTGCTACTGCTAGCCTTACACGTGCCATTGTGGAGCATTTTTCATGATTTTGCCTTTACTTTTTAAGCATCTGCTTCCTCTACTAAACTGAGATCTCCAGGGGTTGGGGGCTTGTGTTTTTTCATCTCTAGCCAGTGCCAGGCTAAATGAGAATAGGTTCTCAATTAAATGCTTGCTGAATTGGATTAAATAAACACTCATCAGAGGTGACTGTAGTTGAGACCAGAGTCTGTCATAGCAAATTTCCATGTGTGATTTTGTTCTCTGTTAAATTCATGGGATTTTTTTTTTTTTGCATAGCTGTCAATAAATAGCTATGCCAAATGGGGTTTGGTTCTGTGGCTATGATGAGGGCATTGTATTCAGATCACCACAGTAAAAGACTTTGGTGCTAATTTAGGGTGACTGTGTTGAAAATAAATTAAAATTATGTAGGAAAAAAAATGAAAAAAGAAGAAAGAGTTTCTTGAACCAGGGTCTGGGATGGAAGCTCAGGAGAGCTGTCAGACATTGGATCTCTTCTGATGGTCTCATTATGTCAAAGCGCATGATCTTCTACCAAGAGTGTAGCTTTGGGAGGGAGGCACTGATGCAGGTAGGGAAGATGAGGAACTTTCTATAAATCAGGATGATGATGGATCAAATCCTGGAGATCAGCTTCATGGTCACAGCCAATGCCACATGGATGATGATTGTTACAAAGCTGCCTGGTGATCAAAAAGGGGAAAATATGCTTAATCATCTGATGAAGAGAAACATGTTAACAATAATAACTAACTGAACTGAAGTCATAGAGACAGAAAACAGATTGGTGTATACCAGAGGGGTAGAAGTTTGGGTGAAGGGGATAAAGATGTACAAACTTCCAATTACAAAATAAATATGTCAGAGATGTACAACATGGAGACTATAGTCAATAATATGATACTGCAAATTTTAAAAGCTGCTGAGGAAAGGTGGTGAAAAGACATACAGTGATGATCATTTCACAGTGTAGCCAAATGTTGAACCATTATGTTGTACATCTTACATGAAAATAATGTTGTGTGTCAATTATACATTAAACAATGAAAAAAAAAGAAATATACTAGCTCCTGGCTGGAGGGGTGGGTGTAGAAAATAAACCTTTTTTTCCCAGGGAAATGCAAGTCTGTCATATGGCTATGCCCTAGACACTTTGGGTGACCTTAGCCAACTTGACTGCTCTGAACCTTGGTTTGCTTGGCTTCAAGGCTTTCTGATACCCCTTTTCATGCTGGCATACTCTGGGCAGACAGTCTATCTAGAGTCTCTCTGTTGAAATCTTAGCAGGGCTCTGAAAAACAGGGACAGCTACCCTGGACTCTTAGCTGTAACATTAGGTGTTATCCTTCTAGAAACATTCCAGCTTTGAGACATTCACGACCAAGAGATGCTCATGGAAAATGGTTGCTGCCCAAGCAAGCACTAAACCCCAGCAGTCAGCCCCAGGGACACTGGCCGCTGCTGCTGCCTAGTCCCTGCAGTGAGCCAACTGCAGCCGCTGCAGAGGCTGTCACTGCAACATCCCGAGTCCCCACATCATCCCAGGGTGCTGTGCCGGGCTCTGGAAACTCCCAGACAAACCTGCTGGGTTTGAAGAGGGGATTGCAGTTGGCAGTGCTTGGGATGAAGAGGGGGCTCCTCTAACCTGCCCCAGGATAGAGTTGAGATCAAAAAGCTGGAGGGAGTGATCCCAGGCTTCCAGAACTGGTCAACTGACAAATTGCTTTTTGGTGAATTTGCATTTTTGCAAATCAATTTGAGGGAAACTTGTTTACTTCCATTCACTGGCTCTTCCCCTCCTCCACATTTCTCTTCTAACAGACTACTGTCTTGCCTTCAATTACGTTGTCTCTCTCTATTATCAAAAATGACTCTGACTTGCCTTTTATCTGATAAACTAATTCACACTGGGGTGTGAATAATTCACACAGCTTTGGACCCTACATTTAATGGTGTACAAAATCTGTAGGAGGGAAAAACTTAATGGTGATTTTTAGGCATTTGCATGGACAATATTGGGTGAAGGGGCCCCACCTGCTTACACACCCTAGCAGAGCAAATATTTGGCCACCTAGACTCTACATGTTTGGGGGTGCAGAGGGACTGGGTCATATAAAAAGTAGGTGAAGTTCCCGCTCTTTTCTTTCTCTATCATACAAGGGCCCCATTATATTGGCTTTAAGGCCCCATCGTAAAGAGAGTTTTACACACTTTCCATTCTCCCACTGTGAGGCACCTATCCTGTGTCTCATTACCTCTAAAGGTATTCGTTACTTTTCCTTGATGGTTTTAGCAAAGCAATATGACTAGTCTGCAAATGGGTTAATGGACTTCCACTCCCAAGTAGAAAATTTATTTTTTTAACAGAAATATCTCTGAAACAGTGCCCTGGGAATTTCAGAAACCCATGTTGGGGCTGCAGAGATGTTTTGGGATAGTCAGAGACCCCTCAGTTTATACATCAGCAGCCAAACCCACCCATCTTATTGGCAAGGGTCTTTTTTTTAATTAGCCAGAGCTATAGTGGCCCTAGGAAAAGGAGCTCGCTGGCTGACCAAAGCAGAAGCAGGAAGAAAGAGTAAGGGAGGAGGGGAGAAGTACTGGTAGGGAAGGAGAGAGGAATAAAGCAAAGAAGCAAGGGATGGAGTCTGCTTACTGATTAAAATAATTATCTATATGGAGCCAAGGTCTCATCCTTTGAAACTGAAATTTCGTTCTGTCACGTGTCACAATTATTTGTGGCCCTCAGTAACACTCTTGGAAGTCACCTTTTTTTTTTTTTTTAAGGTGCTTTATGTTTTAATTTCCACAAGTACTATGCAAAGTGGTTGTTATCCCCATTTTACAGATGAGAAAATTAAAATCGAATGACTTTAAGCTACTTGCTTAATTCACTTAACCAATACATTTCAGACTGTCCATTTGACACTCAGTCTGTCTGACTCCCAAGCACAGACTTAAAAAAAAAAAAAGGATGGTGTTATATATTTCAAGATGTTTATAAATGCCAAATTTTACAGATCTTGATATCATATTAGGAATACATTACTTCTCACCATAACATGGACACTCTTGGAAGTCACCTTTTGCTGGAAAGTTCGAAGACCTCAAAATGCCAGGACCAGAAGACCAGGATATAGAAGAGTGATAAATAGTACTTGAAGTTGCTGCTTCTACAGAGCTTCATAGAAACTTTGCTGGACAGCTAAAATTTTAGTTGGTTGGAGAGAGCTCTGCCTTTCTGAACTGAAGCGTGTGCCTGAATAAATGTTTGTTAGTTTGGTTTTTTCCCCCTTGACTTAGCTGTCAGCCAGCCTTTGGTCACATTTGAAATGACAAGGTAGCCAAGGGGCATTTAGCACTGATTCCTCAGTTGAGGAAAGCTTATAATCTGGGTACTTGGTGGTGTTTACTTCTCATATGACCATTTTTCAAAAGTTATCATTTTCCTACAAGTATTTAGGATGCACTGATATTGCCTCTTTGCTGGTTACTGCTGTGAAAATTAATCAGGGTGGCTAGGGGTGGGGTGGAGCGGGGATTGAAACTATACCATTTTAATTAAGTGGGGACCTAAAACCTGGGCAAGAGCTGAATTTCAAGGTCACACGTTGGTTTCGGGAGAGCTTCCCATGCTTGGTTCTTATCTGGTGGTCTTGGGGCATCCCTCCTTTCTTTCCCTGCTCACCACAGCGGACGGACAAGCTGCTGTGAGTGAGAGGCCTGCTGGCACCGCTCTGCGCCTGTGCTGCTACCGCCCAGGCCCCTCGGTTCCTCCTGCCAGGCCCTGCGTACTCTGCACGGGAAGGGGCGTCATTCCAGGCACCTGGACAGCAGCCCGTGGCGCCTCTAACCACACTGACTCAGGCTCTCTGCTCTTTGCAGAATGGCTTGAACGGCCTGCACCTGGCCTCCAAAGAAGGCCACGTGAAGATGGTGGTTGAACTGCTGCACAAAGAAATCATTCTAGAAACAACAACCAAGGTACGTCTCTTCGGAAGTGGGGGATGTTTTCATGGAAAATTTAAATTGGTGAGTCCCTCCTGTATTGTACCAAACCCTAACAGAGAAACCAGCCTTACCTGGGAGAAACCCACGCATGCTTCTCAAAGTTTGTTGTCCCTCCCAGCACTTTCTACTTCTGTGAGTCCGTAAAGTCACCTGGAAACACAAGACCCTGTTGTTTCCACAAAGACTCAGTGAACCTTTACTCTGTGGTGATGGCTAGATCATCAATCTAAAAATAGAACTCTTTGGGGTGAGCAGGTTATGTCTACTCAGGGTCCCTGTC
This sequence comes from Galemys pyrenaicus, assembly GCA_019455555.1. Taxonomy (NCBI): domain Eukaryota; kingdom Metazoa; phylum Chordata; class Mammalia; order Eulipotyphla; family Talpidae; genus Galemys; species Galemys pyrenaicus. The sequence continues at coordinate 5,842,735 of JAGFMF010011796.1, read as the reverse complement.
TTGAATACAGGAGCTAAGAGCCCTGCAAGCTGCAGCCAGGCGCCTAGAAACAGCTCCTCACTGAGATGATCTTTATTCTGTGACCTCAAGCAAGTTACTGAGCCAGTGAGATGCCTGTTTCCTCATCTATAAATGATGATAATACTTGGTGCAGGATTGCTATGAAAATTAAATGAGATGTATATATAAAATGCCTGGCATTCAGACAGGGATCAACAACTGTCGATGACTATGTTGTGACTGAGGCTGCAGAGAAGTCCAGATTCCTCTGCTTCACCCTTCTCCAGCAAGGTTTCCTGGTTCATCCCCAACGGTATCTCCTCTCCTTAGTGACCACCTCGGACAGCCCTTCCTTGCTGGGTTTTCACTTGATGCGGGCTGACATTAGACCTTTCAGCAAAGTTTCTCCCCATGGGGAGAGATCATAAACCAGTGATTTAAGTCCAGGCATCGTGAAATTGATGCTACTGCAGGTGGCAAAATCACTCTTGTTTCTTCCATACCTGCCTCTTATCTGTCCAACCAGCATTTTAAAATAAAGTAACACGAAACCAAAACTCCCCCCTCTTTACTAAGTGCTTTCTCCTCTTCTCTACCTTCCTCTGGTCCCACTTATGGTTTTCCTCTGGGACTTGTCCCTCCTGCCTCTGGTTTCCACCAGCTGTTTATTAAACATGGCCTCACATGCAGCCTCAATGTCAGTTCCACGCAGCACACACTTTGTCAGCTCAGCAGCAGAGAACCGAAGCAGTATGTGGAGAACAGATATAATTTATGGTTATGAAGTGAACTCCCCAAATATTATGAAGGTAGAATCATCTCTTAAGGTAAAGTTCTGTAATTTTCATGTCATTTCATGAAGGGAAAAAGATCTCCCTGGTAAAGGAGACTGAGTTGCTCTTGTAATGTATACACGCATTTTGTTCTAAACCCATGACAAATATCAATCGATTGCACCCTGCTCCTTCTGTGGGTGCGGGGCTAACATGATTTTTCACTTGTGATGCTCTCATATACCTGGCTGTGAGCGGTGTGCCACCTGATCGCCCCTGTGTGGGCCCGAGAGGCTTTTCCTCCCCTGGCATTCTCCCAAGGGTTCCAAAAACATTATGCTTCAGCACTTTTACGCTTTCTGAGTTTCCTCCTTTGATTGTTATTTTGCAAGCAAACACTTGGTGTGTCTGTTATTTATAGACACTTTATAAGCCAGTGTGGCTTCTGAATGCCATACTGAGGGAGGGAAAGCATAAAGCAGAAACCAAGGCCTACGAAAGAGTTGTACAGACTGGGTGATTTTAAAGGATCTTGCCAGCAGAAAAAAAGATTTTAAAAAAGAAAGAAGAAGAAAAAGCCAAAATCAGTGTAATTTCCTAAACGGTGCTTAGAAATGTTAAAAGCACAATACAGAGCATTCCATCCTCCCATTCCTCTTCCCGTCCTCACATCTCATGACCCCTTCATGGCCAGAGCTCAGTGTGGAAGCTTTTAGCGAATGTGGAGAAAGTCAAATCCCTCCTCTTCCTTTGCTTAGCTCCTACTTCAACCAGCCTCCTTCTATGAGCTCCCTCACTCCCTGGAAATGGAGAAATTGGGTCTTTGTGGATCCAAATTTAGCTAAGTAATTTTCCCTGCTTCTTTGAGGACATAATCCTTTGTGCTGAGGCAGGGACAGACAAAACAGAGGTTCACAACTCTCTCTGTAACCCTCCCTGCCCTCTCCACGTCCCCTACCCAGGGTCAAAGGGCCTTCTCTTGAGCCTTGCAAGGTGGGCATGTGTGTAGATGGGGTGGGGTCCCATTGCCCAGGGTCTCCCCTTTGCTCCTATTCCTTACCAATGCTGCCCTCAGCTCAGATTCAGAAAGTACGTGAGCCCAGTCCACAGCCAGGGTTCCAAAAGCTCCCTCCATGCGGGTTTACACGAGAAAGCTCTACACAGTAGGATTTCAGGCAGGAAGGGATGCTGAAAAGGAACATTTGGCAGAGCCTCTTGAGAGCAAGGAGCTGATCCTCAGTCATCTGTGCACCCCTACCTGGCCTGTGCCGACACAGGTGCGCACACTCTGTAAGGGTGTGATGACAACAGCCTGCCTCCTTCTCAGTGGGGAGACTCAGGCTTCTGAGACCTGCTTTCTAGAGAAGGTTCTGGTGCCAACAGCCCTGTTCCACTTGGTACAGAAAGTGAGTGGAACCCAGATGCCAAGCCCTCTAAATGTAAGATCTTTGGACTTCTCTGAAAAATGATTAATTAGCATCTATACATTCGTTTTTGGCATTTGTCCTCTGATGGATGTTTGGGGAAGAACCCTTTTGTTTATCCAATGGGACTTAAGGAGAAATCTAAACGTCAAGCCCACAAGGCAACAAGCAAGACACTCCTCCCTGAACAGGCCACGCTTTGGCACTTGAATTACTAAAATGCAAGACAAAGGCCCAAGCCCCGCTAGCCTCCAGGGCAACTTCATGGGGGCTGCCTCAGCCACTTGTGGGTCCCTGGGGCAGTGGTGGCTGTGTGGCCACAGAGCTGGGTTCCTAGTTGCGTAGCTCTGCTTGGATGAGGACGCTTTTCTCCCAGGTGACAGACAACCCAGCACATGAACTGGGTTTGAAGTCTTTGCTTGTGGAGTTTGAATTTCCTGAGATGAATTAGCAAGTGTTCATGTAGTTTAGTTAAAAAACATATACTGGGCTTCCCTGGTGGCGCAGCAGGTTGAGCGCCCACTATGAAGCATCCATTGAACAGCAGCGCGAGTTCGATCCCCGGCCAGGGAGGGGACCCACATGGCACAGCGGACCTCTCCTGCCTCTCCTGCTGCTCCCCTCAGCAGTGTGTTTCAGTCAGTCTGACTGTTCTGCTCCCCACTCAGTCTCTGGTGAATCCTCTCACCTCCCACAACTCTGGCCGGTACCCATCTCTTGTATGCATAAAAATAAATAAATCTAAAAAAGAACCCAAAAACCATATACTGCCTGAAGTAAAAAATAAGGTTGCTGTGGCCTCTGTCCTTGCTCTGGGGACAGATGGGCCCAGTGGTGCTGCTGTTTTGCTCCCACACCCATTGACCTATTTGATGGAAGTCATCATTGGGGCCAACCCTGCTGGCTCTCACAGAGCAGGGTGCCAGGGGTCATGCAGGCCAGTCACCCGAGCTTTCCAGCCCCATCTATCCAGGGAGACCAGTGTCCTAGACAGACCTGAAATCGGCTATGCATTATAGTCAAACATCCAGGGCGAATCCAGACAAGAAAACCTGAACATTTCGCTCACTTCAGAACCTGCCTGGTCTCTTAGTCTCTGTCATATTTGGTGAGCCCTTGGCGATCACAGTTTACTTGTTAATATTTCGAATATTCTTTCTGTATTTTCCTTTGCCAGATTTTATTCTGTTTCTGTGCCCCCATTAACTTTCATGGTTTTCTTCTTTTCCCCACATACATTATGTAGCTCGTTTCGTCATCATTCTCCCCAGCACCTTCACCTGTTTCTATCCTTTCTTTTTCATTTCCTGCTTTATTCAGTCTCTTGTCTTCTGTGTCCTTTCTCCCCTCTGGCCTGGCTTTTGGTCAGTGGGTGTCGTGGGAGCAGCATCGGGGTGCCGAGCCTGGGGGATCTGCCAGCTCCTCTCTAGGACTGCAGACGTCATGGAATCTACACTGTCCCACAGAACTACAGATTGGGACTTCCTGGAAGTTCATACAGACTGCGTGCCTGGACGACCTCCCATGTGACCTGTGTGTGCCGAGGAGGCTGTCAGTAGCTCTAGAGGCTGTGTCTGTGTGGAGTAATTTTTCGGTTTTTTTTTTTAATTCATTAATATTATGTTTCCATGGGGAACAGGAAGAATTTTCCTCCTTGTACTTTCAGTACTCATTCAAAATGTATGATGGGTCAGGCAAAACATGTGTATTTTCCACTCCTTTGGACTATAAAGAAAGCCCCTCAGACCCCCGACCAGCACCCTTGTTCTGCACCTGTGACAGTCATTTAGCAAGCTTGATGGACAACCTCCTCCATCCCCCTAACTATCTCCTATGTTTCAGAAAGGGAACACGGCTCTGCACATCGCTGCCCTCGCTGGTCAGGATGAGGTGGTCCGGGAACTGGTCAACTATGGCGCCAACGTCAACGCCCAGTCCCAGGTAACGGCACCCTGGCTCCTGCAGTGCACGCCCTGTAGCTGAGGGTAGATTCGCTAGCAGTGTTTCTCCAAACAATGGCGAGGGCGTTCTGAAGACACTGGAGTTGGTCATTGTGGACCTACTCTGTTTACTGAACCAGTCAAATAGTAAACTTAGGTATGGCTCATTTGGGGAGAGAAGTTCTGTATGGGGGTGGGCATGTTTAATGAATAAGGAATTAAAAATAGAGGGTGAGAATGTGTGTGGATGAGGCTGATGATGCTGGCAAAGGGCAGACACAGACTTCCACGGAGTGTCACTCCCACCTTGTGGCCTTTTATAATAGTCCCATCATGCCTTCTCAAAATGGCAATGAGTCTTTATAGCTGGAGGTAGCGATGGGGACATTGCCCTGTGGACTGGGTGAAAACAGCATGAGAGAGCTGTCTCAGGTTTAGAGGACTCTGCACTGGCTTTAGCACGTCTCAGTATTGTGGGTGAATTTGAATGACTTTTTCTCTCCATTTACAGAAAGGTTTTACACCCCTGTACATGGCGGCACAAGAGAATCACTTGGAAGTGGTTAAGTTCTTGCTGGAAAATGGAGCTAATCAGAATGTTGCCACAGAAGTAAGTACCTTGGGAAGACGTCCTCCGCCCTGAAGTCTCCCAGACAGGGGTCATGTGGCCACTGTGGCCTTCCTGTGCTGTGGCTGGAGACACATCCACCGTCACGGTTAACCTAGTGTCGCGGAGTGCTCCACACCATCGTCACTGGGCGCGAGGGAATAGGAGACAAAGTCCTATTTCTCTGAGGCATTTCTCAGAGGCCCAGAGAAATGACATTCATCAGGCCACACTGTTCCCGCCATAGCCCACAGCAAAGACTGGTAGGTCTGCAGTGGAGCGTAATGAGAACGGCCCTGCTATGAGCCCACCTTACTTCTTCAGAAAAGTCCTGACCCAGTTTCTTTTATTGGTGAAAGGATGAAGTTGAACCAGATAGAACTGGGCTTCCCGCGACTCTTAACCTTGAAAGACTCCCCTATACCTGACTTTGTTATCATTCAGTTTGGCTCATGGGCTCCTGTGCCCCTCAGGACACAGGGCACCGAGGGACCAGTACGAGTAGCTCATGACTGAGCCCTGCGTGCCCGGCAGGATGGCTAGCCCTCGTAGGTGTGCAGCGATGTTTCTGAAGCAAGAGATCTTCTGGCAATTGCTAGCTCTGTCCTGGCACCCAAAGATGGAATAAGAGAGATAGTAGGACAATCTCAGCACTCAGGCAGGCTGCGTGCTACAACTTCCAAATTATGAAGAACATTAAGTAAGTGTGTAGGCAGTGAGATGGCAGAGACCGAAAGCAAGGCCGAGAAACGCTTTCAGGAGGAGGTGGCGTTTGAGCCAATGAAGGATAGGCAGGCTTTGGAAAGCAGAGCATCGGAGGGAGGTGACACTGGGCTGAGGGCCTGTCCTGGCAAGAGCCACGGTGCGAGCGAGCATCCCACCTTGAGGACCAGGAGTGGTCGGCTGCGGTGACAAGCAGCTCAGCTTTCCTCCTCTTCTCTGGCCAGGACGGCTTCACTCCCCTGGCTGTGGCCCTGCAGCAGGGCCATGAGAACGTGGTGGCCCACCTCATCAACTACGGCACGAAAGGCAAGGTGCGCCTGCCCGCCCTGCACATCGCCGCGCGCAACGATGACACCCGGACGGCTGCCGTGCTTCTGCAGAATGACCCCAACCCAGACGTGCTTTCCAAGGTGAGGGCACCACGCGACAGCAGGACAGAGCTTGGCCCACAGGGATCTGCAGGTCCCTGGGACACCGAGCACTCCCAGCAGTTCTCCAGACCAGGCACGTGCCTGCAGTGTGCACCAGGCCCCGGGCCCCGGCTGCCTCGGCGCTGGCACCTGTGCTTCCCACTATGGGAGCCACTTGAAAGCGGCCAGCCCCGCTGCCCCCGTGGCTGCAGGTCATTCAGAAAAGTGTCTGGGCGGGACGGCATGGATGTCTGCCTGCCGGAACAAACTTTGGAAGCGAGCAGGTGGTGTTTTAGAATCTTAATCTGCTCTCTTTTGCGATGGCCCTGAGTGAGAGAGAGAGGTGTTCTTCCCCACGGACATGACAATAGGGAGGGGCTCCCCACCCAGGGGTCCCGGACAGGTGAGCCCTTCTGATCCACCTTCTGTAAACTTGGGCTGTTACTTCTCTTAGAGTGGGAATGGATTTGCTGGGAGCCGTTCACATCGTTCCCCACCCTGGGGTTGCTGAGTTTTGTTTGGAAAGCTCCTGGCTGGGTTACGCATGGTGTGAGGTTATTGAACAGAAAGATGACAGGGACCGCTGAGGGTTTCCAGTAGCTGTTGACCAGCCAGCTGAGTCAGCACCCCACATTAGAGGGCTGACACAGTCCCTGGAATTAAGATCATGGACCACATAACTCTTTCCGTTCAAGACTGAAAAATCTGTCCATAGTCACCGTTTGGATGCATGGGTCTTACAGAGCTTGAGGGAATCTAGAAACAGTGTATCCGTACGAACAACTCATCAATGAACGGGGGTCCCTCTGGGGTCACACCTCGTTTTTGAACATAACTTGCCCCAAGCATCCCTTGACCTCTTCAGCGTATATTCTCATCGTCCAGCTCTGCTGCATGGATAGCGTGGTCTGGCCTGACTAACTTCCCTAGAAACCCTGGCTGCCTCGTGGTGGAACTGATTATATGTCGTGTGACAAGCGTTTCTCTGTTTTGTGCCCCAGACGGGATTCACCCCCCTCCACATTGCTGCTCACTATGAGAACCTCAACGTGGCCCAGTTACTCCTCAACAGGGGAGCCAGCGTCAACTTCACGCCACAGGTGAGGCGCCCTGGCAGCCCTTGGCCATGCCGGGAGCTCTGGCTCATGTAGAGTCCAGCTACTGGGGCACCGTGGGTTTTCTCCCTCCTGCAGACATGGTTGTGGATGAGATAACCCTGGAGTCTATGGAGGCTCCTAGCTGGTAGGTTTCTAATCGTCCGCTACCCTTCACTTTCATTCACCCGTTCCAGAAGGCAGCTGGAGGCCAGAGAGCCCTCTTCCAGACCGTTATGTTGACTCTGGGAGACCTGGGCCTGGCTTGGTGTGATGACCTACGGAGGTCTCATGTCCTTACGAGTCTTAAAATCTTTCTTAGGCAAGCAATGTGCAGACGGTTGGCTTGAAGTGGCTGGGGTACAGCTGTCATTGTGGGGCTGGGGTGGGGGGGCGGGGTGTGGGGTCCAGAGTAGCTGCATTCCAGAGGAGAATGAGGCCCCTGACTTCCCTTTTCCTCACCCCAGAATGGCATCACGCCGCTGCACATCGCCTCCCGCAGGGGGAACGTGATCATGGTGCGGCTGCTGCTGGACCGCGGGGCCCAGATCGAAACCAGGACCAAGGTGGGTGCCAGCGGGCTCTGTGGCAAGGCCAGGGGAGGGACTTCTGTCTCCCCGGGTCTCGTGAGTCATGTGGGCTCTCAGTGACACCGTAGCCCTGGACCTCCCAGACCAGCCCTGGCGAGCAGGGGACAGTGACAGGACGGCCCCTAAGGAGATGCCCATGCTTCTGTGGCTGGAGTGATGCCGAGTGATGCTGAGGGCAGATTTCTCATAGGGGCCTTTGGGGCTTTCTGTTTTTGCCTGTCTTTTAAAGGATGAACTGACACCTCTCCACTGTGCAGCTCGGAACGGGCACGTGCGAATCTCAGAGATCCTGCTGGACCACGGGGCTCCCATCCAAGCCAAAACCAAGGTGCATGTTCCCTTCCTCGAGGGGCGTCTTTTAGGCAGGGCCCCGGGTCAGGTGGGCTGGGATCAGTTCCCAGGTCTCAGAAACAGATCCTAACATGGCTACCTGAGCTAGTGCATAGACGCTTGTCCCCGGTGCCTGTCACACAGGAGACGTGGTGTAGCTCTAATTATTATCTAGATCAGGGTCAGAAATGTTCTCTGAAGAGTCAGATATTAAATATTTTTAGGCTCTGCAGGCCATGGTCTCTGTTGAAATGATTCAACTCGGCCTTGGTAGGCAAGCCTCCGTGAATAATATGCAAACGGACGGCCCCCATACACTCACGGACACGGGCCAGATTTGCCCTGTGGGCTGTAGTTGCCTGCTTGGACTCTAGAGCAACCCTTATCTCTTTCCTCCTGGGTCCAGAGAAGAGAGAAACTAAGCACTCAAAGGAATGTCCAGAGCCTGGGCCAGCTTGGAATGCAGTTGTAAAGGAATCTAAGCAGTTCTCCTTCAAGTCCAGTAGCGGCCAAGCAGAGGCCCTCCTTCGGTTTTAAGTGAGGTTTCGGTCTTCTGACATCGGTCTTCTCACAGGACTCCAGACCCGTGGGTCTATTCGTTGGGTGCATTTAGAAGGTGTGAATTTAAAAGAGCAAAGCAGAGACTGGGCCTGTTCACAGCCACTCAGAAGGTTTCTGTGAGCTGTTCTCTTGTCATAATATTGTAGCACGGTCCATAACCATGAAAGCCTATTTATTTGCAGCTGAATTATCATGTGTGTGTTCTACAGAGCTGTCTCTGACTCAGGTCATGATTTACAGTACCAAGCCACTGTGTGTGTGTGTGTGTGTGTGTGTGTATCCTCTACTCCATTACTTTATTTCTCATTTAATCTTCCAGCCACACCTGATTTGCTATGTGATTTTGAACTTGTCTTTCTATGCCTTAGTCTCTTCATCTGTTCTGCTCCTTTCTGCTAGGGTTCTTGGAATGATTCTATGAGATAATATCTTTGAAAGTATATGTAAAAGGAAAAATCCTTGGAGAAACAAAGGCAGCATTGCTGCTACTAATTACATTACTAGGTCAGGAAATTCTTCACATTTTCCCACAGAGGTCCCATATTTACACTTATAATAAATGTTCCTAAGTTATTAAAAATTATATCTTATCCACATGATTAGGGCTAAAAAAGATAGCTATGAACATTTTTACTGAGAACTCTGACTTTGCAGTTGGGAAGTTTGGAATGACCTCCCTGAATGCAGTAAGTGGTGACTGCATCAGCTTGCTGGGGCTTGGCTCTCTGGGTGGCCCAAGCAGAAAGGTACTGCTCCTCAGTTCTGGGCCAGGTTGGTTTCTTCGGAGGCTGTGAGGGACAATCTGCCCAGGCCTCTCTCCTGGATGCTGGTGCTTTGCTGGCATTTTTTTTTTTTAGCATTTTTTTTTTCCCTTGGCACTTTCTGGCTTGTGGATGCTCCAGTTTCTGCACTCATTTTCACATGGTGTTCTCCCTGCGTGAGTGTCGGGTCCAAATTTCCCCTTTTTAATAGGACAGCAGTCATATTGGATTGGGGTCCCCACTAAGGACCTCCTCTTAACTAACTACGTCTCTGTGACGTTATTGCCAAATAAGGTGACATCCCAAGGTCCTGGAGGCTGGGAATCCAATAGGCACGTTGTCAAGGGACACAATTCAACCCGAACACCGACATTAGCTATCACGCAGCCTGGCCGTGCTTCTCCCTCACTGAAAAGACTCTTTTTAGTTTTTGCTTTTTTTTTTTTTAAAGATTTATTTATTCATGCATACAAGAACTAGGATACAGACCAGAGTTGCAGGAGGTGAGAGGCTTCACCAGAGACAGAGTGGGGAGCAGAACAGGCAGATCGACTGAAATGCACTGCTGACGGGAGCAGCTGGTGAGGCAGGAGAGGTCTGCTGTGCCCTGTGGGTCCCCTCCCTGGCCGGGGATCGAACTCACACTGCTGTGCCACAGATGCTTCACAGTGTGGCGCTCAACCCACTGCGCCACCCGGGAGGCCCCAAGTCTTTGCTTTTTAAAACCTGAAGTTCAACCTCTAGTTCACAGATTTCTGAGGTGCAGGCTGTACTCTGGCACACTTTGTGCTCCCACATATAACTGCGTATGAGTCCCCAAATTCCTCTGGCATGGCACCTCTGTGGCACTACACATTCTGCTTCCTTTGTGGGATTATTCTTCCCTTTTCATCTTCCTGAAGAAGTCTTAGCTCACTCCAGCTCCTCCTGGAAGTGTTCTGTGGCATGCCCTTCCCTCCTCGTGGCTCCTCCTGTGTACCTCCGTGCTTTGGGCATGCAGCCCCATGTTACCTGCACTGAACGGCAGCGACGTGTCTGTTCCCACATCTACTGCTGAGTCTACAAGCTTCTTCAGGCCAGGATTATGTGTGTCCTTTTCTGTTTCCCCAGAGCGTAACCCACACTGGGTGCACATTAATCACTTAATAATACTTATCGAATTAAAGTCTGAATGAATGAATGAACGTGTAAGGAACACTATGTGTGTGCCTATTTGGCACTGTAGGGTTTAGAACAGATATACTTGGTCACTTATAAAAAGATGCACATCCCTGAGGAGTTAGTTACAAATACAGTTCATCAAATATACACATAAGGTCTGAATGAGTGGTATAGATAAGAAAAGCCAGTAGACATCTGGGGTGGCCCTGGAAGGCTTCATGGAGTAGGTGGCCGACTGCCGCTGGCTCGGAAGATTTGGCAAAGTGGAAAGCAAAATTTTTGGAGTCAGGGACCGCTCACTTAGGAACCATGCAGAAGCATTGTGAAGGGAAAAGTTAGGAGTGAGGTTGGAATCGTGGTCCTGATTTCCAAGTTCATTTCCTTTTTGACTGCTTCTTTGTTCCTCTTCACCCAGAACGGCTTGTCCCCGATCCACATGGCGGCTCAGGGAGACCACCTTGACTGTGTCCGACTTCTGTTGCAATACAATGCCGAGATCGATGACATCACCCTGGACCACCTGACCCCACTCCACGTGGCAGCCCACTGCGGCCATCACAGAGTGGCCAAGGTTCTTTTAGATAAAGGGGCCAAACCCAATGCCAGAGCCTTGGTGAGTGGGAGCTACTGGAGAAGTGGAGAGGCTGTGGGAGGCAGACTATAGCTGCATGGCTGAGCCTGGGGGACGGACACCACTGGCTCCTGGAACGACTCCCAGATTCAGTGCCAGAAAGTGGTAGAGCCTGCTAAGGCCCAGGAGGCCCAACAGCATGCAGGCAGGAGGGCAACCTCCACATTCCCCACTGTGGCCATTGCTGTGGCCTCCTGTACTGATGACCATGGCCCAAGTAACAGGCTGAGTCTGGGGGAGGATTTGATCTGAGACCTGACCCAGTGCTGCTGCTGTGTACATGGGGGATTGGTGCCATCCCATTGGAGCCAGGCCCAGAGCAGAGCTCTGGACAATGATTTCTGACATGGCCTGGCTTTTTTATCTGCTTTGGGAGCAAGCGAAACAGCCTGGGCTAGGCAGCCTTCTTCTCCAGAGGGACTTAGAATTTGTGTAGAGATGAGTTCAGACCCAAAGCAAATTCCCTCCTAGAATTATGATTCTTCTTCCCCCAGGCCAAGGGCTTCCCGGGCAGGTCAGAGCTATGATGAGACTGGGACTCTGCACAGACCATCTTACAGCCACCATCTCTTCTCTGTCTCTTCCAGAGGAGGAGAATTTAGAGGCAGAATGACCTCCAGAGTTAGCAAGGATCCCTTTTTCTCTCCCTCCTTCCTTCCTTCTCTCTGAAGGCTTTCTCTGAGCATGTACCACATGCCAGGCCTTTTGAGGGTAGCTGGAGTTTCTCAGTCTCAGTACTGTTGAATTGGGGGTGTTATTCCTTGTGAGGGGCTGACTTCCTGTGCACTGCAGGATGCTCGGCAGCATCTCTGGGTGCTATCCCTGGTTGTGAAGATCAAAATAATCTCTAGACAGTAGCCTGTGTCTTCGGGGGTCCATGGTGGGATGAAATCCCCTCTCCTAGCTGAAAACCACCTTTCTGGGAGATAAAACCCTGAACAAACAAAAGTCCTGTCCTTGAGGGGTAACATTCTAGAATATCACTTTAGAGCAGAGCTCATGTAGAGATCCATTTTACTAAAAATGATCAGCAGTTTCAGGGAATACGATTTGCTTCACAGATGTACTCTTTATTGTAAATTTTGCCGTAAGGAAACGTCAAGCAGCAGGCTCTTTTAGTGCATTCAAAAATATGACTAATTTTTTGGTAAGGCTTATAAACCTGTTCAGGAACATGGCTGCCGTAGAGAGCCACCTGCCTCTTGCAGGAGTTGTAGGAATTGACATTCTGGTCTGTGGGTATCGCTGATAGGCTAAGGCAGAGGCTTTGAGAGGTTGAGGGTTCCTGGGCCCGTGTGTAAGCTCCTGCTTGTCTGTCTCCCTTGGTGTGGTTTGTAGAACGGCTTCACCCCCCTACACATTGCCTGTAAAAAGAACCACATCCGGGTTGTGGAGCTGCTGCTGAAGACCGGAGCCTCCATCGACGCTGTCACTGAGGTAATGGAGCCAGCACATGAAGTCTGGCCTCTCCATGGTCTTCCTCCCTTTCTTCCTCCAGAGACCTGGTTTTTGTAGCTGCATGTAGCTGCAGGAGTGCATGTGTGGCTGCAAGTCTAGACAGCTCAAGGGAATAAATCAGTGGTCACCAAGACAAGGGAACATGTGTCAGGTCTCAGGGAGCCGGCCAAGTTCAAATGCCATTTATTGACCTGTAAAAGTAGACAGACTCACCCTGCCATGATATTTTTTCCTCCCAACCATTTTCCTGGCAGCAAACCTAACTTACTTAACTTCTTTTTCTTATATAACCATGCTGGAGCTCCTAGAGGTGAGAAAGTGTTAGATCCATCTCACGGGCTTCTTAGGAGGATCAGGAATTCGCCTCTCTCTTCTCACTCCTCGCTTGTCTGTTCCAGTCCGGCCTGACCCCGCTCCATGTGGCCGCCTTCATGGGGCACCTTCCCATCGTGAAAAACCTGCTGCAGCGAGGGGCGTCACCCAACGTGTCCAACGTGGTAAGCCCAGGAGCTGTCCCTCTGCACCTGGGCTGAGAGCGCAGCCTGGCTGCAAAGCCTGAGGTCTCCTCTCTGGGGAGAGGTAGACCAGGAGAGGACAGGAGAGGCTTCAGATGCAGGAGGGCATCCATATATGCAGACACCTTCCCAATTAAACTGGTCACACATCTCTAAGTCTTGGCGGTTTTTATTTTGGACTATAATTTGGGAACTTCTGTAAGTGTTATCTGGGAATACATTTACATTTTTAAACATTAGCTCTGGGATTTACTTTTAAGTATACCTAGAATACACATGCACACACATGTGTGTACACACACACACACACACCAGGAATCTGCAGGCGAGAGGCTAAAGGGACTGCTTGCTGAGAAATCCACCTCAAAGAGCCTCCAAACCACTCCGGGCTGGTGCTTTGAGCCCTGCGTGTGTCCTTTTGGAGCCCCAGCATGTATAAACACTTCTATAATTTTGTTATTTGACAGAAAGTGGAGACTCCGTTACACATGGCAGCCAGAGCAGGACACATGGAAGTGGCCAAATATTTGTTCCAGAACAAAGCCAAAGTCAATGCCAAGGCCAAGGTGAGTTCTGGGGGTGGGAAGGAAAGGACCCTCCGATAGAAACAATTCAAGCACAATCAAGAAAAATCCATCCTAATTCCGAGGCCTGGCTGCCATGCTTGTGGCACGAAGATTCCTTGTCATTCCCATGTGCCTGCACTGACAGCTTAGACCTGGTTTGCAGGGATTCTGAGAAAGCCAGAGAAGTGTTTGCATCAGCACTCTGTGTCTTCATATCATGAAAACCCAGAGAGCTTGGCTGGTCGGTGGGTTTGGGGGCCGTAAGTGTCGTGGTAGTTCCAGTGATGGTATAAGAAGAAAAGTTTTGTTGTTGCTAATTCATTGAGGAGCATTGCATTATAGCATTAAAGTTCATTATAAATCAACATGTGTATGTACTCTACAAGTTCACCGTTAGAAGTCCAGTTTTATTTACCAATCAACCCCTTGCACCTGAATTCCCACCCTTCTACTGTTCCCTGTTTGGGAACAGGGAGCTGTTTTTAAGGACAAAAAGCAAGTTTTTAAAGACAGTGTTGCCAGTGAAAATCAATCAGGAATTACTTGATCTAAAAATGGAAACGTCCCCCCTGTTGTGAAAGGCATTTACAAGGGGCTGGGTGAGCGAAGAGCAGGAAGAGCTGTCCAGTTGGCAAGGATGGCCGGGCTTGGACCCAGACCAGGCTTTCCCACCCACAGGCCATGGAAGTCTCCCTTAAGAGTTCTGACTGCAGTTTATGTTTGGGTCATGGGAGGGAGGCCCCCAGCTGGGTCCATAACATGGAGACCCCACACACTGAACCTCTTCAGTAAGGGGATAAGCAGGAATGGCTGAGGGGTAGGGGGCATGGAAAGTCATCTTCCCCTTCAGCAGTTTGGACACTCCCATGACCCCAGCCATAGAGAAAACCAGAGCAGCTTTCAGTCAGGAAGACAAGCGTCCACTCAGACAGGACTTGGGAGATAGTAAGAGCGACCACAGGTTACTCGGCCCAACGCAAAGTGAAAATTTTATATATCCATGATCTGATGCTAACTGCTGCCTTATCAGGTTGATATATATTTCCATTTGTAGATGGGAAAGCTGAGCTACTGGGTAATTAGGTAGAAACAACAACTAACTTGAAGGGGTTGCTGTAAATAAGAGAGTATATTGGTTCCTGCCACTCAGAGACTTCATTTCAATGCTAGTTCTTCATTTGATTCACTGTGTGACCTTGAGAAAGTCACTTACCCTCTCTGGGCTCACCTTCCTTCTTTGTAACTTCCTGTTGCAGGATGACCAGACCCCGCTTCACTGTGCAGCTCGCATTGGCCACACAAATATGGTGAAGCTCCTGCTGGAAAATAATGCTAACCCCAACCTGGCCACGACAGCCGGGCACACCCCCCTACACATAACTGCCCGAGAGGGACATGTGGAAACAGCGGTGGCCCTTCTGGAAAAGGAAGCCTCCCAGGCATGCATGACCAAGGTACAGCCTGCCCCTCCCATTCTTGGGGAAGAACAGGCTAGTCACTGCTGGGCCGGGGCCTGGAGGACCCCCGCCTGGTGCCTTGCGAGTGCTGAAAGCAGCTGGGAGGACCAGCACCCTCAAGGCTGGTCATTATCTGAGCCTGCTGTGTCACGGTCCTTCCCCAGAAAGGTGGTGAGCTATAGTTTCTCATCTACCAGCCAACCTTCATCCAGCTCTGGACAGACAGACAGATAGGTTCTGGGACAGAATAACAGCTCAAGCCCTGCTCTGCACTAGTTAGCAGTCAAATAACAACAGCACAAGATGGTTGTATACACTGCCACGAGACAGGCCAGCTGGTGAGCTGCGGGGAAGCTTGCTGGTTCCTGAGGTCTGTGACCTCTTAGAGGGCTCTCAGCCTCACTGGTGTCCGTGCCAGTTAAGGTGGGACACTGTGGGCTGCGGGCCCTTTCCCTGGAGAGGACAGCTCTGGCTCCTGTTTCTAACAGCCTGTGTTTCTCCTCAGAAAGGATTTACCCCTCTGCATGTGGCAGCCAAGTATGGGAAGGTGAGGATGGCAGAGCTGTTGCTGGAGCGCGATGCACATCCAAATGCTGCCGGGAAAGTGAGTGTGCTTGCCCCTCCCTCCTCGCTCCTGTAGGCCACAGCCCAGGCTGGACCTCACCGCCTGGGAATATCATGTCTTGCCTAAGCCCGCTTTGTCCATTCTTTGAACAGACGGTTGTCTAGGCGTAATGGCCCTTGGGAAGACTGGGCTTTCTGACAAGACCTTGTCCCTGGTTGCAAAGCCCCGTGGCCTGCTCTGGGTGCACACTGGTTGCACTGCCTGTGCCCTGTCAGGTGACAGACTAGGAGGGGTCCTGGATCAAGCTGGTTATCCTCTTTTTAAAAAAATTTATTTATTTATGCATTTATGCAAAAAAGAACTGGGGTGCAGGCCAGAGGTGCAGGGGTGGGGGGGGGTAAGAAGAGTCACCAGAGACAGAGTGGGGAGCTGAAAGGCAGATGTACTGAAATACACTGCTGAGGGGAGCAGCAGGCAAGGCAGGAGAGGTCTTTTGCACCATGTGGGTCCTCTCCCTGGCCGGGGATCAAACCTGCACTACTGTACAGTGGATGCTTCACAGTGCGGCGCTCAACCTGCTGTGCCACCAGGGAGGCCCCTGGGTATCCTCTATATTGACTTGAAGTCAAGACCAGCTTGGGAATGCTTATTAACCAGACTTTACCTGTGTAAAAGAGGGGACCCCAAAACGGTGCTGCCTATAACTGCTGGGGTGGCTGGAAGAATGTCAGCTGAAGGCTGTTCTTGTCCGTCTCGCCCCTGCAGAATGGCTTGACTCCCCTGCACGTGGCCGTCCATCACAACCACCTGGACATTGTGAAGCTGCTGCTGCCCAGGGGTGGCTCCCCACACAGCCCTGCCTGGGTAAGGCCCACCCCCACCCACCAGGAGCTCTCAATGGAGATGGACTCATAGGCCTGGAGCAGGCCACACCCTCAGGAAGGGATGTTTCTAAAGCAGCCCAAGGGTGTCTGTGGTTTGTTTTTATTTTTACCTCAGCAATCTCACTTCACTCTCACAAATGTTACCTGCCATATAAGTGCTGCCATTTGGGGACTGGGAGTGGGTGGGTAGCGGGTAATACTTCTTAGCAACAGGTTACCTCACCCTGGTGGAGCTGGTTTTACACAGCAAATGTGTTCCTCAAAGTGCTGCATATAACTGCTCTCAGAGGTCAGCATGGACAGGAATCTCCAGGGTGGGGAGCCTTGTTCTTGGATTCCTACTCACTTCTGATGCCGGTGGCTCAGTGACCACACTTAGAGGAATATTCCAGGCTGTAGGTGAATGAACTTGCTGGAAACTTGAAGCAAGAGACCTGTTTCAAAAATGAATAGTCAGTCACTCCCCAGATTGATTTCTCTGATGAGTGCAGACTTCTAGATGAAGGTAGTGGTTGTTTGTTTTTTAATTTATACTTTCATATTGAAGTTGCATTGGCTTATAGCATTTTATAAGTTTGTGGTGTGCATCATTGAAAATCAACATGTGCGTACACAGCCTTAAGTTCACCACTCAAGTCCAGTTCTGTCTTGTACCATACAGTTATCTCCTCTACCCAAGTTGCCCATCACTCTCCCTCTTCCCCTCTGGGACCACTAATTGGTATTTGTCTTTTTAAAATTTATTTCTTTACTTCATTTGTTTGTTTGGTTTTTCTGTGTACCACATATGTGTGAAACTGCATGGTGTTTATCTTCCTCTGTCTGACTCATCTCACCAAGCATAACACCCTCTAGGTCCATCCCTGTTGTTGCAAGTGGCAGGAGTTCATCGCAGGCCCATCACATCTATTACCCTGCGTGCTAGCCTCACACCAGCCTCCCATTGCCAGAGCAGCAGGCTTATTGCAGCTAAAGGAGGCCCCAGGGCCTGCTTATGTAAGCTCAGACTTGGGGGGCAGTACGGAGCATAGGTGAGGGATACAAGGATTCAGGGTCATTTAGGGGCATAGTCTGCCCCCTATGGAGCATGAGGGTGAACAGCATCTGTGTGTGCTTGTGTGTGGAGCTCTTCGCTGCCAGTGGAGGCCTCAGGGGGAGGCCTAAAGCTAGGGAGGCAGGCTGGGTACAAAGGTCACACAAGGTCCTGCCCCCAGAGCTTTCTGGCTGATAGGGCGGGTAGCAGTCAGAAGAAACACTAGATAATTTCTGGAAAAGCAGCCCCACCCTGCCCCTGAAATCTGAGTGCAGGGAGGGAACCCCGGGAGTGTGTGGGGGTGGGGGAGCTCCCCCCAGGGTAATTCCAGCTGACACCTGCTGACTCCAGAGCTATGCAGCTAGTCAGAGAAAATCAGTGCCTTCTTTATCCTCCTCCTCAGCAGGGATGCTCATCAGAATGTCACAGCACGCTTTCCTGCAGACACCGTCTCCTGGGCACCTGTCCCTGCGCTGTCCCTGCGCTGTCCCTGCGTTGTCCCTGCGTTGTCCCTGCGTTGTCCCTGCGTTGTCGTAGCAAAGCCCCACGTCACTGTGTGGAGGGAGCATGTGGCCCTGTTAAGATGTGACTTACTCCTGCCGCTAAAAATAAAAGGCTGGACTCCCCTCCTCCTCGCTCCACTCCTTATATAAAAGAGATCAGAGCCAGGTTCATGGTATTTAAAGAGAGCTATATCCATGCACAGACCCTGTACAGATGGGGTTTGTTTCCATGGCAAAAAATAGTTTCTAAAGTAGTCTGGCAATTTTGTAGAATTTCACATGCAGCTCTCTCCCGCACCCAAACCAAACCCTCCCCTTTCTAATTTTGATGCTAATGTTGTTCTAACATTTAGGCAGATCTCTCTCCAGTGTGCATTCCTTTGGATGAGCTCATTTCCTTGGGAAAGAAGAGCCTCAGCTGGCTCCTATCCCTCCCTAAATGCTCCCTGACTCTGCCTAGTGCCCCTTGTCCCTGTCACCCACAGAAGGTCATATGTCTCTGCTGTCTTGCTTATGGAAAACTCAGAGGGGCGGTCCCTGTTCTGAGCTGACAGTTGCTCTGGTATCTTGGCTTTCACCCCCAGTCACCTCCAGGGCAAGCTTGGCCTTCGCCACTGTGGACAGCCACAGATGCCCAGGACTCCTGCCTATATTCATGAATAGACTCACTTGCTTGAGTTCCTGTGCTTTGTCCTAAGAAGACTTTACTGCAGTGAATACCTGCCCTGGGTCAGGCACCTGCTGGTGTCCAGCTGTCCACCGTTCATCCCAACCACAGCATTGAGGAACAGCACTGTCCTCTCTCAAGGAGAAAGGTCTCCCCCAGGGATGACTCCAAATCTCAGGGGACCCACTGAGGCTTTTGTTTGCTCCCATTTAATATAGCACTAAAGTCATTTTGTTTAGTTCATTTTCTCAGTATCAAAATGCTGATCTTGTTATAGAAACACAACCCACAACGAAGAATTAAATGTTTTCTCCTAACATAATTGAATTAAGAAGGAACACTGCAAAGAGTTAGCTTACATAATTACTCAGAGAGAAAGATTTTTAAACTTTGTTTTTATTGAAGTAGCAATGGCAACATTATAGAAATTTCGGGCGTACACAGTTATCCTTCGGCATCTGTGTACATTATGAGATCACCACCAAAAGTCTAACCTTACTGCTCTCTACCATCCAGTTGGCACCCATGACCCATTTTACCAACCCAGCCTGCTTCCCCTCTAGTAACCACCAACTGTACTGTGAATGTGTGACGGGGTGGTCCCCGGGAAAGGGGGAAATTCCAAAATCCCAGTTCGGCCCTAAGTGGGTGGAGCTGAGCAGGGAATAAAAATTCTGCAAAAAAAAAAAAAACAAACACCCAGAAGGCAGGGAGGAAAAAGGAAGCAGGATGGAGAGCAGCAAGGAGACCTGGAACAAACATGTAAAGCAAAAAACATGTAAAAAAACCTGCACTTACTTTTTAATATTAAACTAGTTAAAACAAATGTAAATAAAAAACCCGTAAAAAAATTAACAATGACAACTTTCATCTTAATTTTAATTTTACTCTTTTCCTCCCAAATTTATCTCTTTCTAACCCTTTTCTATAAATCTCTACTAAAAAGTCTTTAAACGTGTAACAAACTTTTAAGCCTTGCTTTAAACCAATCCTATTTAGCTAAACTTTTACCCTCAAAAAAATAAGTAACTTTAAATGCTTAACTTAATAACTATATTCTTTATCCTTTCTATGTTATACCCTAATTATATTAAAGTTCCTGTCCATTAAAAATTTTATATATTTATCTTAATGCAACAAATAGCAAAACCCATTCAAAAAAAGCAAGTTTAATAATTTTTAAATACTCCTCTCCCTACCCTGTAACAAATCTAAGAGTTTGTTTTGTTAATTTTTGTTTGTTTGCTTTATTTCTTTATGTCCCACATATAAATGAAATTATCTATTTGTCTTTTTCCATCTGGTCTATTTCATTGAGCCTAATACGTGCTGGGTTCGTCCACGTGTGACAGTTTTTTTAGTTTATTAGCATTCCATTCCATTTTATTTATCCATGGACTCTTAGGTTGTTTTCATGTCTTGGCTGTTGTGAGTAATGCTGCAGTGAGCATAGCTCTTCCAATTAGGGTTTCTGTATTCTTCAGATTAATACCCAGGATGGAATAGCTGATTCATATGGTATTTCTATTTTTAAAGTTTTGAAGAATCTCCATACTGTTCTCCATTATGGCTGCATTCCCACTAACTGTGCCCAAGGGTTCTCAAAGAGAATTTTTTAATTCAATTTCATTCTTTAAGTAAATTACAACTTTTCGTTTCCTCATACAATCCACTTTCAGATGCACCTTGCTCTCTGTGCCTGTCCCAGTGCTGTGGAGCTGGGATTTTACTATTAGTCATCTTCCTCTTTTTCGCTCTCTTTATTTCCCTGATCAGTGATTCTGACAGGATAGGAAATTTTGGTTTCCATGGTAAGAGAGTGACTGGTACGGGAGATTCCACTCTCCAGAGTAGCCAGGAGGACGGTGCTGGGGGGTGGGGTGGGGGGGTGGGGGAGCCCTCGCTCTTACGTCTTCTGCTCTGGGACTGGGTGGACATGTGCTTAGAAAGTCAAGGTCTTCTCAGAGCTCCTCAGGCCGGGCACCCCCCTTAGCCCTGAATGGCTGAGAGTCTGGTTACTCAAATTATGGTCCCTGGACCGGCAGCGTCATTATCTGGCAGGCTTATTAGAAATACAGGATCTTGAGCTTCCTTACACCTTCTGAATCAACATTTTCACAAGATTCCAGGAAATTTGTGTGCCTATTAAAGTTTGAGAAGCACAACTCTAGCTGAAAGCACCTGGATCAGTGGTTCAAAGGCCAGACTTGAGATATCTATTATCCCACTTACTGTGTGACAGTAGAAAAGGCACTTAGCTTCTCAGAGAATTGGCCTCTTGATCCACAAAATTGGGAAGTCATAAAAACACCTGCTTTATTTGCTGTGTGTGCTGCAGGGAAGTACTAAGGGAGGTTGTGGGTAAAGTGTTTCTAACAGTGAGGACCAAAGTAGACAGTCACCTATGTGCAATGGGATAAGGAGCTTGCTCTGAAATGTAAGCCCAGGCACTGCTTCCTCCATGGAGAAAGTCTTCAAACAAGCAAATAAAAACCAGCTGAATAAACAGTGCATGCAGACATCACTGATTTACCTTTGGACCAAGCTCCTTCACCTCTTTGTGGACTTAAAACATTGTGTGAGTTAGTGCACTGCAAAACCATACAAAGGTTTATTAATTTTTCAGTTTAATGCCGAAGACACCTTCGCATATACTATCGTATTTGACCCATCCAACAACTTTGAAAAAAAGAACAGTGCACATATTATTATCCCCTTTCAGAATCTTAAAAATTGCAAAAGCAAGTCTAGAGGTCATTGACTATCACACAACTTGTTACCGTGGAGGGAGAACTGACACCCCCTCCCAGCTCCCGAGATCCCTTGTGCTTACACTAACCTGCCTACAGTCTGGGGAGCACTTGGCCCGATTGCACTGGGAAAGAAGAGGACTCTGGTCCTTTTCCTTTATGAAAATGTTGGGGGGTGGGGTTGGTTCTTGCAAGAAAGGAGGAAATGGGAATCTTTCAGTTACTTACCTCCCTGGCCTTCTCATGGTTCTGTAGACTGCCTAACTGAATCTCAGCTTTCATTCACGACCGAGGGCTTCCTGCACAGCAGTTGGCCAGAGTAGGATAACAAATAATAGATGAATATTGGTGGGAAATGTGCCAGAGATATATGCTAGCTGTGGGGGCCTTGTGAGCCGTCTCCAGGTCAAATGGACCTGGTTTGTTTGTTTACTCAAGACACTCTCCTGGACCACACCCTCCTTGATCTGTGGGCCTCCAGCCAGGACTACCCCTTCCCCAGCCCCAGAGGCTGTAAGTGCAAGAGACATGCACTTGTACTGTCAACTCCGCATTCCTGTAAGCAGGCCTCGGTGGCGGCTTCTGTTTCAGAACGGCTACACTCCTTTGCACATCGCTGCCAAGCAGAATCAGATGGAGGTGGCCCGCAGTCTGCTGCAGTATGGAGGGTCAGCGAATGCCGAGTCAGTGCAAGGTGTCACACCCCTTCACCTGGCTGCCCAAGAGGGGCATGCAGAGATGGTGGCTCTGCTGCTCTCCAAACAAGCCAACGGCAACCTGGGGAACAAGGTAAGCATGGCCGCTTCGGATCTGCCCATAGCCTCAGTCAGCCTCACTAATAATGATTTATTAGTGTGTTCCAGCTCTGTATATATCTGAGTATGGTGCATCAGTAATGTGTGCTTTATGTGCATGTGTGTCTATATGGGTAATCCTTCCAACAGCCCTGCACAGGTCTTATGTCAGCTTTATAAATGAATAAGCAGACTCAGACCTCATTGCCAAGGTTGCCTTACCCTGAACCTATCTGACATCAAAACCTTTGCCAATTCTGGATAGATTGACTTAAGAATCTGCAAAAAAGATCAATGTTGAAATGCATAGTCCACTTTCCCAAATATAGGCCAGTGTTTACATTCAAGAATATATTAAGTCATTTAACACTAAAGATTCTTTTTCTGTGGGAAAGATATTTATTCAAATGCTGGCCTATATATTAAATTAGGAGGTCTCAATCCAGGCACTATGGGCATATAAATATGAAACCTTCCCAAACTGCACAGGACATTTTGTAGGATGGCCATATGAGCATTTTTCGGGTGAAAAGTCTTCACCATTTTTATTAGCCTCTCAAAGGAATGCATAACCCAAGCAAAACAAAGGCTTGCTTCTTTTTTAAAACAGCAATTTTATTGAGTTGTAATTCACACACCATAAAATTCACCCTTTAGAATGGTGGTTTTGGTGTATTTGTGGAATTGAGCAACTATGATCATTATCTAATCTCAAAACATTTTCATCACCTAAAACGAAACCTCATATCCATTAGCAGCCACTTCACATTTCCCTCAAACCCCACCCCCAGGCCCTGGCAACTGCTAATCTACCTTCTGTCTCTATGAATTTGCCAATTCTGGCATTTCCTATAAATGGAGTCACATGGTATGAAGAGGCACCTCTTTAGATGATAAATGAACAGACTAGAGTTTCAGAAAGGTAAGCCTTACAAGGTCCCTTAAGCTTTCTTAAGCTTTAGATCATCTGGCTCTCTTTGGATAGGTTTGGACAGGTGACCAGAACCATTAGGATAGGACCAGTATTTGGGGAGGAGTCTTGATTTCTTCCTTGTGCCATTTAGAGCAAGCTCTGTAAGGAGCTGTAAGGATGACACGCTCTGTCCTGGGGATGTCCCCACTCACCTCACAACGCCCTCCGCAGCCAGATCACTGTCTGAACCCAAGAATCAGGCAAGATACCGAGGGCCCTGTGATTGCCCAGGGGCTGCTCGGTCATGGCCTGCTCTGGCTTTGGTCAGGAAGGGTATCGCCCCTGGGCCTCAGGTCAGCCTCGGGAAAGAGCAGACAGCAGAGGGGCCGTGTGGTGTGTGGTGGTGCTGCATGGGACGGGTCGTGCTCACTGCCGTGGACAGCAGAATTGGAGCCCTGTTTGTCCCATCGTTACAAAAATCATGTTCTAGTAAAACATATTGAGGCAGGGTACGGGCCAAGAAGATTTTTCTGATGTTTTTATCTGAGTGCCCACACTTCAAACAAACTCTGGTGCATTACTCTCCCCGTGAAGAAGGTGTAGTGAGAACCCCAAGAAATGGTGTTTTCAACCCCAGCAGGACCCTCCAACCTTTCAACAGTGTATGTAGGCTGTGATGCGCTAATCCCGCACTACCTTAGAGCCTTCTCACAAGTTCTCCTTACACTGCACTTGAGAGAGGTCAGTGATCATCTCTGTTTTCTAGATAAAGAAACTAAGACTGTGAAGTGCATCTCAAATCACTGAACTAGGGAATGTTAACAATCGAAAGGTGCCATCGAGTTCATTCTAGTTCAGAAGTCAGCAAATGATGGCCTGTGGGTCAAACTCAGTCCCCCACTCAGTTCATATGAATCAAGTTTTTTTTTTTTAAAGACTTATTTATTTATGCATACAAGCACTGGGGTACTTGTTGGGGGTGGTGAGAGGATTTACCACAGAGAGCGGGGAGCAGAACAGTCAGATCAACAGAAGTACACTGCTGAGGGGAGCAGCGGGCACAGCAGGAGAGGTCTGCCTCACCATGTGGGTCCCCTCCCTGGCCGCAGCAGGGATCGAACTCTTGCTGCAGTGGCTGCGGTTTGCTTCATAGTGCGTTACTTAACCCACTGCACCACCAGGGAGGCCCGTGAATCAAGTTTTAATGGCACACAGCCATTCCTGCTTGTTCAGCTGTTGCCTGTCGCTGCGTTCTCACAATGAGCAGCAGAGTTCGGCAGTTGCAACAGAGACAGAAATCTAAAACATTCACCAGCTGGCCCTGAACAGAAACAGTTGCTGACCTTTGACTTAGTTTAATCTCCTCATTTTTCAGATAAGGATTTTGAGGTGCAGAGAGGAAGAGCTTTGCCAGAGGTCAAACAGACGGTTGGTGGTTTCAGAGCTAGGCTCGCTCCTACACCTCAGTGCTCCTTCATGGTGGCCTAGAATTCTTTACTGTGTACGGTGACCTTCCTTTTCTTTCTAGAGTGGCCTCACTCCCCTCCATCTGGTAGCACAAGAAGGCCACGTTCCAGTGGCAGACGTGCTGATCAAACACGGCGTCACGGTGGATGCTACCACCCGGGTAAGGAAAACAACCCCAGCTCTCTCCCTGTGGGTGTCCCCACCCATCACCCCAGTCTGTGCCAGCATCCTGCCTGCTGCCTGCCTCCCTCACACTTCAAAGGTAGCATTCCCATGGAGCTTTGAATCACCAGGAGTACATTCTTCTTGGCCACTTGCTAGGGGTGTCATGGAGTGTGAAGACACCCATACTAACGATCTCACTTTCCAGTTGGGAATTTGAAAAATTTGCTAGACCTTTGACCCCCTGTATGAGAAAGTGAGAGGAATATTTAATCATGATCCAGGACCTAAATGATGTCAGCAAGTGTGTCAAAGTATCAGGTTTCCCTGGATTCACTTGAAATGTCGGCTACTTTTTATTCTTTCTCTTAGTTCAATTTAGTTCAGCTGCACTGGAAGCTCTTCTGGAAGGTGGTCAAGGACAACCGAATGAACACACACTGTGGAGTCTACCTCTAGGCATTGCAGTTTGGTGTGGAGGTGATAGTGAGGGGCTGGAAGGGACAGCGTGAGGTGTCGTTCACCGGTGAACGGCACAGGCACAGGAAGACAGTGTTCCCAGCTGGTAGAAGAAGACACTTCATGGAAGAAGTAGCATTTGACTCCTTTTTACTACAAAGCAACTGCATGAAAGAGAATGAACAATGATTCCCACCCACTGGCCCCCACCTGCGGAGTCCACATGAACAGTGCGATGTTGTAGTCTAAGAAAAATCTAGACACAGCTGCCTGAAGCTTCGACAGGACAGTGTTTTTAAAACCCAAGGATGTTCTGAAACCTTGAAGCTTCTCCAGGGGGCCCGGGTTAATCTTTTGGGGTCCTGACCTTAGAGATCCAATACCATGGGCTAGAACTTGGGGGTGCCGAAACCAACCTACTAAATGAAGGACCAGCTGCAGTGTTTTGAGATAGACTCTGGAATCAAGCACCGGTTTCTCAGGGACAGATTGCCCAGGGAGCCTCACTTGCAGCCTATGAAGGGAGCACTAAAATATTCAACAGAACGGACGCTTGAAAATTTGTCCCTTTATCACCAAAACTCAAATGAATACAAACCCAAAGCTCAATCATTTCAAGATGCGACCACTTCCTATAAATACCAATACAGTGCAGTGTAACAGTACAGTACAGTGTAATACAATACAGTACAACTCAGCAACAGGACAGGCTTGGGGGTGGAGGACAGAGGCTGTTTACAGTGGGATGTCACCGCTCTAGTGGAATAAGCCTGTTTTTATTTGATTGGCAGTGATAACCATGCTATCACCTGTCTTCAACTGAGCCCCTTCCCCGGAGGCCTATGGCTGTCCCTTCCTTGGAAAACCTCTCTTGGCTGTTGTAACACAGCGACAGCCTCTTTGCTGCTCCCGCGGTGCTCTTTTCTGACTCTCTCTCTAAGTATCACCTGGCACATGAACTCCACTCTGTTCTTGCTCTACTTATCTGAGGTGGCCTTTCTCATCACCAAGACCTTCAGCTCTCCACAGACCTCCTGATGGGCGTCGGTACTAGTTCCTAATCACCTAGTTGCATCTCCCTTAGTATCTTCCTGGGTATCTGAAACTTCACTTGTCTGAAGCCAAGTTCTGTTCTTTCCCAGACCAATGGTACCTGCTCAGCAATGGCCACACACCACACACCCTATAGCAGCTGTCAGCTTTCCAAAGGCTTCCTGCCCATTCTCTTTCAATTACCTGCTGTTGTACAGATTTCACTAATGCAATGCCTGTGATGGCTTCTGGGATGCCCAGAGCCCTGCTGGTCACCCACTCTCATCTTCTGCTTTTCAGATGGGTTACACTCCTCTCCATGTGGCCAGTCACTATGGAAACATCCAGCTGGTGAAGTTTCTGTTACAGCACCATGCAGATGTCAATGCTAAGACCAAGGTACCGGGAGTGACCTGATTCTTATACTAGCACTTCTTAAGTGCCAAATTCAGATGAAGCCAGTTACTCTGGGCACATATGGGGCTCAACCACAGTTGTAAACTTTGACCTTGGAGGAGGAACTAGGGAAAATGTATTTTTTGATGTTGCACCAGAAGGTGGACAAGCTCTAGAACATGTGGGTGGCTCTTTATCCCTAGCTTTACCTTTATGTCTTCTTTCGCTAGCTAACCTGCCAGTGTATCTACCTTACCTTACAGCTAGGATACAGCCCCTTGCATCAGGCAGCCCAACAAGGACACACAGACATTGTAACCCTGCTGCTCAAAAATGATGCTTCCGCAAACGAGGTCAGCTCGGTGAGTCTCCACCTGTTTCCTAATCACAGAAAACGGTTCTTTCAGACAGCCCCGGAGACATCCATTTGCCAGAGAGGCCCAGTATATTTGGTGGCTTCTCTGGAACCTGCATGGGCCAGTGTCGTAAGGGTGCAGCTGCCTCGGTCCACCAGGAATTCGGGTGTTGTCATTAGTTTCTCTTTCTGGTAAACTGATGGTTACCCTTCTAAGCGCCACTTACATGCACCATTTTGTGTTTATTTAAATATCATTCTTGAAAGCCTTCCTCAAACTTGTGAGAATGCTTCTGTTACTGAGCGAGGGGTCATGCCCACCATGCCTAGAACTCAATTCTGTGATATAATAACTTTTGAAGAAGAAGGAATGTATTGCAAGGACAGAATGCAACTCTCAACTCTGTCTCCCCATTCTAGGACCTATGACTGGTTTTATAGGGGTAGGGAGACGGGGTGGGGGAGGGGGAAGACTAGGAATGACTTCGCAAGGCTTATTGATTAGATACAAATTAGATAGTCCTTTTTGGTGGAGGTTTTGCTTTTACAAGCTGTCGCCTGTTGCGGCATGTTTATCTTGCAGTTTTCCCTAGTTGCGTCTGTGGAAAACTTGAGGTTTAGCTGCATCTGCAGAAAATAAGCCTTAAAAGAGAGGCTAGATAAGTTGAATTACAATAGCTATTGTCTACCCTAACAATTTGAGAGCAGACTGATCTTCCAGTGAGGTGCAAGTGAACAAAACCAAATGATATAGGTGGGTTCGAGATGTTTTTAGGGCTTCTGGGTCGCATTTAGCAATGTCAGTGGTCATTGTTCATGGTGGACTTTCTCATCGTGCTGCAGGAAGGTTTTTATAGATTATTTCCATGGCTATCTCTAGCTCAGAAAGTGTGTGGAACTTTTATCAGTTATATAGCTGCTGAGACTAACCATAGACAGGGCCTAGGACACACCTGCAGCTAGAGACTTTAAGACAAAAAAAAAATACAACCTCAGTATCCATTTATTTTCAGTTAGGTCTTCTCTTAAAATCAGAATAGGAGTGGGCTCCCTGCCTCTGTTTCTAGTGATTGAAGTTTCTAGTTGGCCTGAAGGAGTTCTTTGAAGTATGTGGATTATTTTAACTATTTAATGCTCTTTGCTGACATCGCAAAACCAGCATTGGGAGCAGTGAGCAACACTGGCCTTGTACCCTTCATTCTAAAATCGCATGTGGTGTGTCAGGCCCCATCCTTCCCAGCAGTGCCTGTTTGGAAGAATTTGACTTATCCTGGCAAGATTTCCCCTGCTTTCATTTCCAGGTCCCCACACTAAAGGCTGTAGACTTACAGTGTCACTGCCTTCCTCTCTCCCAAATCCACCTTTGGGGCATTGCTGCTAATACATGGCTGGACTCTCATACATCTTTTTTCTGGGTTTCAAGGTGCAGTGTGCCCACTTTGGCACCTCTGGACAATTAGAATGTGAGCTTGGTCTATGTGCAAGGAGGCAGTATCGTCCCAGACTTCATTTCTTTGTCGTCTCTTATGCTCTGTCTGCATTTTCTTTTTCTTTTTTTTTTTTTTCTTAGAATGGAACCACACCTCTGGCAATAGCCAAGCGCTTAGGCTACATTTCTGTAACAGATGTGCTCAAGGTGGTCACTAATGAAACCAGTGCTGTGGTATGTCTGCTTCTCCCCTGAACCCTCCGTCCCAAACCCACGGATAGGACATTCCTATGGGTCACTCCCAGAAGCACCCGGTCCTTCGGGGTTCTAGGTTGCAGGTAGCAAGCCCCACACCATGAGTATGTTCTCTTCGAGCAGGCAGGGTTATACTGCCACCTGGTGGCTGGAGGAATTGGGGTTGTGCCCAGAGGTAAGGGGGCAGCCGGCAGTAAGATGGGGTAGGGGTAGAACAGACCCTGGGAAGCTGTTATTTCCTGTTTATTTTCCCTATAGTTCCGCCTACATCTGTTTCCAGGCGGAAAGCCTCTTAGCTTTGATTTTCTTCACTTGGGACAAGCCTCCTTTCCCATCTTTTCCTGGCTCCCCAGTCATGAAGAAGGTAAATGCTGGATTAGTGAGAGGACCTACTACTGTGTTTGGGTTGAATTCTCTGCTTTTTCTCATTTCAGTTAGTCAGTGACAAGCACCGGATGAGTTTCCCTGAAACAGTAGATGAGATCCTGGATGTGTCCGAAGATGAAGGTAAAGTCTGGAATTGGAAAATAGTCTGGGAAAGTCAGACTGATGGGGAAGTGGATTCTGAGCTCCCCCAGGAGACCCTCTGTCTGCCGTGGGTGCTTGGAGCATTACCACACACCTCAGTTCTGTGGGTCCATATTACTCTGAGAGAACCACTTTTGAAAAATGCTATTATCAAAAGTACTCCTTTAATGAAATTACAGAAGCAGGAACGTCTACGTCTCAGAGATTGAAATCTAAAGTCCTGAGATGTCTCGTAAATAGATATGTGTGTGGATTATACATGGAATGTAATTCTACTTAGATCAGCTCTCAGAGCTGTAAGAAATTGGTAATTAAGGTCCCTTGGATGCTTTCTTCGTGCTTTGAATCAATAATAAGATGTTTATTTGAAATCTGTAAAATTTTCTGTTAATAAGCAGTTCTTCTGACCACATAGTGGGTTAATATGCGTGCGGGTGTATCCATTATTATAAAATTACTCTAGTTTCAATTTCTATGAACCAAAGTGCTTGTAATAATTTTCCTGTCCCAGATAAGCCTATCTCCTCACTTAGGTTTAAAAGGAAACCTTGTGATGGACAATGGTCAGGAAGCACTAGATTGTCCTTCTGTCTCCATAGTAACATATAATTCGTTGACTTGTCGTTTTGTCAAGTAGATGATTAAAGCTTTTCTTGTGTCCTTTGATGATAGGCCTCTCGCTTTAACTACCTCATTCCTACTCCTCCTTAAACTTGGCTCTTCTTTGCCTTCCAGGAACTGCTCATATAACTATAATGGGTATGAAACACTTTCTGTTCGCTGTGGTCCTTTCTCACAAGTGCATTTCACCCTAAGCCATTCAAGCTCTCACTAATCCATTCCTGCTTTCACTCTCTTCTGCGGCTGACGATCAGAGCCAGGGGCTTGACTAGGGCACCCATGGGACCCATGCCCTGGTGGGTAGCTCCTGCCTCTCCATCTCTGTGTTTGTGCCCATGCTACTGTGTTTGTGATTATAACTGCATGAGCTGTTGTGATTCCATTCTGTCGGCTCCAGATCACAAAGCCGGGACACTCACAGCTCAGTGACAGTAGATGACACTGTACGGTCAAAGGCTCCAGCTCTGTTGAAGACAGGGGCCAGAAACAGAGAGAAGTCTGGCTTGTAGACAGAGTTTGAACCTCTTTGTACTGAGCAAAGGAAATAATGAGGTATCAGCTACCATGGTTACAAAGCCTTATAGCCCTTCAACATGAATGGCTCCGTTCCATTGTCAGTTATTACTCTGTAGTGTGTGGTGTGGAAAAGAACAGAAACAACCCTTTCTTTGGTGTCATAGCATACCCTCAGAGGGCTGTTTTGAAGTGGAACTGCCAAGCTAGGAAGTTCTTTCTGGTTGTATTTTTTCTCTTCTACAAAGCCAGGTGCAGACTAAGATGCTAGAAGCTGACTGCCCTGCTCTGTATACCAGGTCTGGAGGGACAGGACTAGTCTGAGATATTGCTAATGATCCCTTGCGAGTATCAGAGACCTTTCTCCACTCCTTGGGAGTGAGCAGTGAGAGGAGGAGCAGGAAGAGCACTTTTGAAAAAGAAAGAGATGTCTCCATCATGTCACTCACTTAAACTTGTCTGGTTTCAGGGGAAGAACTTGGCGTCTCCAAGGCAGAGAAGCAGGATTCCAGGGACGTTGATGAAGAGAAAGAGCTGCTGGATTTTGTGCCGAAGCTAGACCAAGTGTAAGAAGTGCTCAATTAAGGGGTCATACCATGTGTGGCCAAGGCCCAACTCTGGAACTCAGAGTAGAAGTATCAGAAGGAGAAACATCCAGTGCTGGATGTGCCCTGACCAGGACGTAAAGCCGCTGGGTGGGCCTAGCAATTCAGCATGAACCAGCTTGTACCTTGACCGTGAAGTGGGGACACCAGGCCTAGCTGTCTGTTTGTCTCCCTCCTCCAATTCCAGAATCCCTGCCTCCTGCCTTGCCTCCTCCCCTCGCTCACAGTCTCATAGTCACATTCCTCCCTTCTCCTGTGCTCTCAGCTTCTCACCAGAAATATTCATGGAGGAAGATTCACATTAGCAACAGCTGCCCAGCTGAGCTCAGACACTGGCCATACCCCTGTGTCTGTGGGCTGTCTGGGCCAGTCCTTCCGCTGCACCTGTGTTACCCCACTGTGGGTCTACTGGACACAGGGCTGTTTTGCAAATAACTCTAAAAGTAATAACTGTGCAAAAACTGGGCATTTTCTGAGAAGATGTGTCCCAGCTTAGTCCTGTGGCTAACACAAAACAAGGCAGAGGATAAGCGGAAGTTAAACTACTGGTTATTTCATTCATTAGTATTTACTGAACATCAGTTAGAAAGAAATACAAGATCCAAACCCTGACTGTAAGCTCATGCTGACTTATTTGGTAAGATTAAAACACACACCAAGTGCTCCTGTAGCAATTCAGAATAGCTGCTAAGGCCAGAGTGAGGTCCCCTCCACGGGGCTCTAAGGCTGCAGGGGGTGGGGCTGGGGCTGGGGGTAGGGACAAGAGGGCCCCGGAGAAAGCCTTTCAGCAGAAGGAAGAGGAGCATCAGGAGGAGAAGGTCAAGTTGTGTTGCCTGTATGCATGGGCAGTCAGGCTATAGCCGGGGGCTCAGATCCAGTAGGTTATTACGGGACCCAGCAATGTTTTTTAGGCCTTCCATGGGAAACGGGACTACTGAGAGGGATCAGCCCGTGGATTTCCCTTGTTGTATACAGGGTGGAATCTCCAGCCATCCCGAGGATTCCGTGCGTCACCCCTGAGACGGTGGTGATCAGGTCTGACGAGCCAGAGCAGGTAAGGGATTATCTGCAGAGAATGGGACCAAGAGGGGGACCCCTTCGTATGATCGGAGCCCATAGCTGAAAAACTCGTGGCATTACAAGCCCTTTGGGTGCCCTGTGCAGTGAGCATCCTTATTCCCAGATGTGATTGGCACGAGTCTTGGAGAGCTGAGGGTGTGGGAAACAGCATTAGCAGGTCTGCTCACGAGTGAGTGAGACTGAGAACTGACACCAGCATTTCTGGCTCCAGAGCCCGTGTTCGCACAGCCACCCCCTCACCCCCAGGACAGGACTGCACCGGGCTGAGGTCTCCGTGCAGAAGGGGGAGTCGGCGCCCCTGGCTGCAGCCACACCTGCCGTGAGCTTCTGGTAGTTCTTGAAGCTCTGCACGCCTTGCTTTCACATCATCAAAAAAGGGGACAGTTTCTGTTTCCCTTCCTTGGGGGATTATTGGGAGCTTAAAATAATAATACAGATAGAAAGGGGATGTCAGAGAGTCAGTCCCCGAGTGGACTATTATTCATTAAGGTACCCTACTTTGTGACTTCCCATGATGCGACCTGAATATATCCAAAAAAGTGGGGAGCAGTTGAAAACAATTTAATTCCTTAGCTTAATTTTATGCCATTTTAGCACTTTTTCTCAGGGTTAGGGCTTATTTTTGGGGAAAGAAGAAAGCAGGGTGGGTTTTGGAGGTTGTAATGACTGTCCGAAGGGCTGATCGTTGAGCCAGGAGTTCTCTTCTCCAGCTCAGGCTGGTTCTTCTGCTGTCACCAAAGGGGTGTATGTCCACAGCAGCAGCCATGGGCTGGACCCCGGAGTGGCGCTCAGCTGTGAAGCTGTCCGATCAGCCGCCCCATGCCAGTGTACATAGCATAATGATGTGACATTGGTGTCTCTCACTGGGTGGCATTTGGGAGATTTGGTCAGTGTGGCCCTGTTCCTGCTGTGACGTCTTCTCTGCCTGCTGCCAAAGACAGAGATGGAAAGACAACCAAGCCAGTCTGTGTGCTCTTGTTCCTTGACCTTCCTTCTACCCTGCTTTGGTCATGGCATTGAGTCAGCAGCCTTTTTCCCGGATTCCTGCTCTGTGCCTTCTCTGGGGCTTGATGTCAGGGGATTAGGAACCTTGACTCCCAGGAACTGGGGATCCAGCTGGGAAGCATAGAATTGGATGAATGAGGCCTATTAGCACAGAATGCAGGAAGGGTAAATACCCATGTGCTCAATTGTGTGGATAATTCTTCCAGATAGGAAGGCTTCATGGAGGAGGTGAGATGTAAATAATGGTCAGAATGAGCCAGTGACAGGGCCTCCTCCCTGGTGGTGCAGCGGGTTGAGCGCAGCACTGTGAAGCATCAGCTGCACAGTAGCGTGAGTTCGATCCCCGACCAGGGAGGGGACCCACATGGTGCAGCAGACCTCTCCTTCCTCACCTGCTGCTCCCCTCAACAGTGTATTTCAGTCCATCTGCCTGTTCTGCTCCCCACTCTGCCTCTGGTGAATCTTCTCACCCTCTCCCCTGCACCCCTGACCTGCACCCCAGCTGTGGTATGCATAAATAAAGAAATCTTAAAAAAAAAAAAAAAAAGAATGAACTAGTGACAGATAGGGACCAGGGCATCTGGACTTGTGGGAAAGCATGAGTGAGAGAGTTTTCATAAAGCTAGAGGAAAACGGAGCCAGTTTCGGATGCTGCTGGCACTGTGAGTCCTCACGGCAGGCAGGCTCTGTGCAGGCAGCACGTCCCTGCATCTACAATGCTCCTGTGATGCAGGACAGCGGGAGAACGGGAAGCCTCCCAAGGACAGAGTCCATTTTGCTCCCCTCGCACACCTCCAACGCCCACAGGACCTGGAGTTTGCTTGCCCAGAGTTAATGCTAGTGCCATCTCTAGGGCAAAAACCAAGCTGACGGATCAGAAGTCTCATGCAGGGGCAGTCTGAGAAAAGGTCAGCAGTGCATGCAGCAGACAGAGCACTGAAAACCAGACTGTTCTGAAGCTCTAGCTCAAAGTTTGAACCAAGGAAGGGCCACAATGTAGGAAAAAACCTGTGCTTCCTTCCAGGCTCCAGGAATGCCTTACCCCAGAAGGGTCAGAGGCCAGTGTGTGTGAGCAGTGTGTGGGTCACTCAGATTCTCTTAGCAAGATGCTCCCAGCCCTCCCTGCTGAGCACAGCATCAGCTGGCCTGAGGCCAGCACCTGTGGGCCCCAAGACGATAGGATCCATGGCCTCTCTCTCCTCCTCAGGCATCGAAGGAGTATGATGAAGACTCCCTCATCCCCAGCAGCCCGGCCACCGAGACCTCAGACAACATCAGCCCCGTGGCCAGTCCCGTCCACACAGGGTGAGTGGCCCGCAACAGTGGGCAAGTCCACGCCCGGCTCTGCTGGCTCAGAGAGGGACTTTCACAACCCAACGTGGATCTGATGTGCCCCCAGGTTTCTGGTGAGCTTCATGGTGGACGCCCGAGGAGGTTCCATGCGGGGCAGTCGTCACAACGGCCTGCGGGTGGTGATCCCTCCACGGACGTGCGCGGCGCCCACCCGCATCACCTGCCGCCTGGTCAAGCCCCAGAAGCTGAGCACGCCGCCCCCGCTAGCTGAGGAGGAGGGCCTGGCCAGCAGGATCATTGCGCTGGGACCCACCGGGGCCCAGTTTCTGAGGTGAGAGGCTTGACTGGGCGTGTGTGTGCAGCATGTCCCTCAGCATCCTGCCAGCTCAGCCGGAACCACCCCCGCACGGGCCAGGGGCCAG
Organism: Galemys pyrenaicus; assembly: GCA_019455555.1. NCBI lineage: Eukaryota > Metazoa > Chordata > Mammalia > Eulipotyphla > Talpidae > Galemys > Galemys pyrenaicus. The sequence goes on along the minus strand of JAGFMF010011796.1, from coordinate 5,808,003 downwards.
GCCTCAAGCCCCATGCTCTAGGATCCCTGCTTGGCTCTAGAAGACAGATCTATAGTTATAGCATTGCCCCAAGGGTGAGATTAATGGGCTCCAGATGCCTAGTCCTCACCTGCCTTTGCAAGATGAGGCGAAGGGGTTCCACTTGGAGTTTTGTCACCTTCAGGTGCCAGAGACTGTGAGGTTGGGACAAGAGGCCCTGCCTTCCCACCTCTGTCCACTGCCCGTCTCCACCCCACCTTGAGCCGCCACTGGTATCTCAGCCTGCAGAGTGCTGTCACGCTGACTTTGCCCTTTAAAGGAATGCAGACCTAATTGATAAACATTCTGTTCATTTCATGCGTGCAGCATGGTTCACTATTTTGTTGTGACATCGCCGCCGCCATGAGCTGGGTTAACATCCATCACCAAACATAGTTAACAAAACTCTTGTCTTGCAATGTAAACATTTAAAAATTTTAACTTTCCCCTTTAAAGGCAGTGTTCACAGTCTCCTCCAAATGAAATACCATTAGCACAGATTGGTAGAGGAGGAAGTGGAGGTTCGGGGTCAGTCCCCCATCTAGGGGTGTCAGGTGTGTTTTTGGATCGGGTCCAAGGCCAGGGCTGCTCAGCTGAGCTTCCACTGTGGAGCACTGGCAGGAGAGCCCCGTGAATGAGGTTAACGCTGCCCTGCCTGTCCCTCTGGGCCCGCGGTGTGTGGAAGGGGGTGGGGTAGGTGCTCTGCTGTCAGGACCTACCTAAAGGCAGCCCCCAACCCCCTGCTGTGGCTCCCACCTCCCTCCAGGCAGCAGCCTACTGCCCCCTATGCCCACCTACTCTTCCCTCACGCCGGCACCCTGGCCACCAAGACACATACACCCTGTCTACACCCCCTGCCACTAATCCTCTCTCCCCTCAGCCCTGTGATTGTAGAGATCCCCCACTTTGCCTCCCATGGCCGGGGGGACCGGGAGCTCGTGGTGCTGAGAAGTGAGAACGGCTCCGTGTGGAAGGAACACAAGAGCCGCTACGGAGAGAGCTACCTGGACCAGATCCTCAACGGGATGGATGAAGGTGACTGAGCCTCAGGGGTCCCAGGGCAGGGCAGCCCTCCTTCTGGAAGGGGGCATTTGAGGTTGTATTTGGGGCGGACTCTTGGCGCCCCTGGGGAACTGGAAAGTCCCAATTGGCTGAAGACAGCCCCGTTTGGCCCAGCTGCCAGCCCCTACTATGGGAGCGGGCACCCAGCCCTGCTGCCGCCTTGAAGTGGGGGGCATGTCCCTGGAGCCGTTGCTGAGGTGGTGCTTGGCAACTCGGTGGTGGCCGGGCCTGGGCCTGGCGTGACTGGGGTGGTGTCCCCACGCCTTGTGATTGCAGAGTTGGGCAGCCTGGAGGAGCTGGAGAAGAAGAGAGTCTGCCGCATCATCACCACTGACTTCCCGCTGTACTTTGTGATCATGTCCCGGCTCTGCCAGGACTATGACACCATCGGCCCTGAAGGAGGGTCGCTGAAGAGCAAGCTGGTCCCCCTGGTACAGGCAACCTTCCCAGAAAATGCTGTCACCAAGAGAGTGAAGCTGGCCCTGCAGGTGACAGCCTCCCCCCTTGTCCCCACCCCTGCTTGGGCAGCGTTCAGAAAGGTGGGAGCAGTTCAAGGAAGACCCCACTCTTCCCTGGGCATCCCCACACTTTTGTTCAGTGCCTTACCAGATCTGACCTCAAATCTCAGAGGCAAGCTGGAGGGATGGTAAGTTTCCGTGCTCAGCTGCAGAAAGCCCCAGGTGAGGCACAGGCCCATGTGGCCAGTGTGCTCAGCGCAGGGGACTCTCACATGGCTTCCTGGAGAGGATCTCAAGGCTGAGCAAAGATAACCTCATCCCAGGAACGAGGAGAAGCAGGGAACTGGAGGAAAAGGGCTAAGGAAGGCGAGCTCAGCAGTGACATCAGACCTGGGAGCCCCTGTGTTCCCACAGTGCTGGGAACCTTCCCGAAGGCAGCCAGCTCTTCCCTGGGTAGGGGGAGGGGGCTGCCTCCTGTCCCCAGGCCCTTCTGCTGCTCTAGGTCTGAGTGTCCCACTTTGGCACTTCCCAGGCGCAGCCTGTACCGGATGAGCTAGTCACCAAACTGCTAGGCAACCAGGCCACCTTCAGCCCCATCGTCACTGTGGAGCCCAGGCGCCGGAAGTTCCACCGTCCCATCGGGCTTCGGATCCCACTCCCACCCTCTTGGACGGACAACCCAAGAGACAGCGGGGAGGGAGACACCACCAGCCTGCGCCTGCTCTGCAGCGTCATAGGTGAGCAGATCCTTCCTGTGGTCCAGACACACAGGGGCACAGGGGCAGCTGGAACTAGCCATCACCTCAAGTTCGTGGGTTTGCCCGAGGGCATGTGCTCGTCAAAGGGTAGGGTGATGCATCTGAGTAGCGTCCACCCGTGACCCCTAGAGGAGGGGGCGCCATGGCTGCTAAGAGTGCTGGGCTCTGTCCAGCTGTGCCCTTCCTGCCCTTGCGTGCCCAGCCCTCAGCGTCGGCTTGCATCTTCCTTCAGAGCACCGTGCCCAGTTCCAGTTCTGCTTCTGTTGCAGGAGGCACAGACCAAGCCCAGTGGGAAGATATAACAGGAACAACCAAGTTGGTATATGCCAATGAGTGTGCCACCTTCACCACCAATGTCTCTGCCAGGTAAGGTGATGCCAGCCCACCCAGGGGGGTCCAGGACCCTGCATTGAGGGGTCAGCACTACCCCTGCAGGCCCCGACATGCCCCGACATGCCCATCGCAGGCTTGAACCTGAGGGTTCCCCACTGGCCCTTTCTCCGAGGGCCACCATTCCACCAGGGGCGTTAGACCGGGCACCACAGCGGCAGATTGCTCCTGCCTGCCTGGGTAGAAATGAAACTCTCCACCTGGCATTTCCCTGAATGCTTATAATTTAGCCCTCTCTTCTTAGGTTTTGGCTGTCTGACTGTCCTCGGACTGCTGAAGCTGTGAATTTTGCCACTCTGCTCTACAAGGAGCTTACTGCTGTGCCCTACATGGCCAAGTTTGTCATTTTTGCCAAGATGAATGACCCCCGAGAAGGGCGGCTGCGCTGCTACTGCATGACGGATGACAAAGTGGATAAGACCCTGGAGCAGCATGAGAACTTCATCGAGGTGGCCCGGAGCAGGGACATAGAGGTAGAGCGCCTGGGTCCCTTTGTCACTGGGCGTCCATGGGCCCCCCTTGCTTCTCACAGTAAGACATGTTCTGGAGCCAGTGTTACAGGGCAGGGAGAGGGGCATCCCAGAACCCCCAAGCCTGCCCTCTCTGAATGGCTTCTGCCGTCCACCCCATCAAGACAAACATATAAGGCCTTTAATGGAAAGGAACTTTAATACAATTGGGGAACAATACAGAAAGGACAAAGAACATAGTGACTAAGTTAAGCATCCAAAGTTACCCATCTCCTTGAGGGTGAAAGTCCAGCCAAATAGGACTGGCCCAAAGCAAGGCCCAAAGCCTGCCACGCGTCTAAAGGATCTTTCAGTGGAGACCCATAGAAAAGGGTCAGAAAGAGTCAGACAAATCTGGGAGGAAAAGAGAAAAATCAAAATCAAGGCGAAAGCTGCCATTGTGAACCTCCCCACGGGTCTCTCACCCACATCTGTTCCAACCAGTCCAAGACCAAGAAGCAAGCGCAGTTTCTTCACATGTCCCTCTGCTCCACATGCCTCCTCCAGGTCTCCTTGCTGCTCTCTATCCTGCTTCCTTCTTCCTCCCTTCCTTCTGTCCTCCTATTTCCTCTCTGCAGCATCTTCTTATCCCTGCTCACTCCACCCACTTAAGGTGGAACTGGGATTCTGGAACTTCCCCCTTTCCTGGGAACCACCCTATTACACTAGGATGGGTCCCAGAGCAGTCAGGAGGCCCCTCTCCGTAGCAGTCTCCTCTGTTTGAGTCTCCTGTTGGGAGGCACCCTAGGGAAGACCCACCAGAGGTGAGGGCAGCAAAATGGGAGATGGTGGTGATGCGGTGAGCAAGGTTACCTTGTAGCAGGCCCGCCTCTTACCCTGGCAGTTACCATGGGTCCTTGTCTCGTGAAGCCTTAGAAAGGAATTCAGACTTCTTGGATAAGTAAACAGAGAGGAGCAAACTTTGTCTTGAAAAGAAAGGTTTATTTAGGAAAAAGGGAAGAATAAAGGCTCCCAGGTGTATGGTACCTGGGAGGAGCAAGAGAGCCATGAAGGGGTCTTACTTTGGAAATATATACTATCTTTCCCTTATTATTCCAATTCTGAAGGTGTGTAGGGCCCAGAAGAGAAAGCATAGAGTTAGAACTCCTTTGCCCTGCAATTCCTTAGTTCTCTTGGGGGGGGGTCTCAATTTCCTCTGCTGTCAAATGGGTTCACCATACTTCTTTTTTTTTTTTTAAAGATTTATTTATTATGCATACAAGCACTTGGGTACAGACCAGAGGGGCAGGCAGGCAGTGAGAGGGTCCACCAGAGTCAGAACAGGAAGACTGACTGAAATACACTGCTGAGGGGAGCAGCAGGCAAGGCAGGAGAGGTCTGCCGCTCCCTGTGGGTCCCCTCCCTGGCCGCAGCAGGGATCGAACTCATGCTGCAGTGGCTGCGGTTTGCTTCATAGTGCATTGCTTAACCCATTGCACCACCAGGGAGGCCCCTAGGTTCATGATACTTCTTAGTTGAAAGCATTATATACAAAGTTGGGGTGCTTACATTATGAATGGGAATAAAGTCCAATGCGCTCCCCCCAGCACTTCTCATAAACTGGGACAATTATGAAAATAGAATCTTCTCAGAAGCCATATGATGATCTCCTAGTGGAGTGCTAGAATATTCTTATAACCATGCTTATACACAGGTATAAGATTCCTACTTACTAAGAAATCCTTTGACGTGAGGAAGCAAGCCTCATACCTCACAGCCTTGGCAATGAAACTTTACCACAAATACCTGATTGCTCAGCGCTCCTCATGCTGTGGAAAGGATGAAAGACGCAAGCTGAAAGGAAGGACAGGACATCTGGGCATTGCTGCCTGACAAATTCTATTTACTTTCCCCTCCCACAGGTTTTGGAAGGAATGCCCCTTTTTGCAGAACTCTCCGGAAACCTGGTGCCTGTTAAAAAAGCTACCCAGCAGAGGAGTTTCCACTTCCAGTCATTTCGGGAGAATCGTTTGGCCATACCTGTAAAGGTGCTGGCATCCTCTAGCCGACCTCTCCTCTGGGGCTATAAAGTGGGGGAGACAGGAGTCCTTAAGTCAGCTGGCCTGGTGGCATTAGAACGACCCCCTGAATCTTTCCCTTATGTGATCGAGTTTAGGTGAGGGACAGCAGCCGAGAACCAGGAGGGTCCTTGTCATTTCTGCGCAAGGCCATGAAGTATGAGGACACCCAGCACATTCTCTGCCACTTGAACATCACCATGCCACCCTGCACGAAGGTGAGCTGCCCCCCTCACTGGACCCTCATCTACAGGTGGGCTGCCCTGAGGCACCCCCAACACAGGTCCCTGGGCTGGCACTTCCAATGAGTCATTCTGTTAAAAAGATGCCTTTGAAATCCCTGAGGCACAGAAAGCTCTTGGTTCCCCACTGGACGTGTGGCTGTGGGGTGAGCAGGCTCTGGCCCATCCAGCAAAGCTCAGGAGTGAAAAATCAGTGCCAGACTGTGAGATGTGTGATCCTACTGTGGCCCTGGGCTCTCTGGAATGTTCCTTTTAGAAGGTGCATCCACTTCGGGACCCTCTGAGGCCTAGCACTAGGCACACGGTTGCCTGAGGTTTCCCAACCATCTCATGGCTTTTAAGCCTTTTTTTTTTTTTTTTCATGTACTTGCATATCTTTCCCAGGGTGTCAGGCCCTCAAAGAAGGGAACCCTGGTATCTCAGCCTTTGCAAATACCCAGGTTTTTGAGTTCAGCAAAGGCATCTTGACCAAGTATGTTTATTCTCAATACCTATTATCCTCAATACCTATAGGAACATCAGTCACCACCTACTTGAGGGACTCTGGAGAGACGGTGTGTCTCCCTGGTTTCTGTTGTTGTCGCTTTGCTATTGTTTTAACCATCAGTCTTCCATGCCAAAGTAGAAAAGAAGTGAGGTTATGTCATATGTCAGTGGCCCAGTTTCTCATTTCTATCTGGGGGTGAGGGTGAGCCATTTCTCTTTCAAAGAGGACTTCCTACAGCTTTGAGCAAACCTCTGGGTGCTACCTCACAGACTAGGATGTTCTTTGGGCCACATCAAAAATGGGCCTTTTGAGCAGAAAGGAATCCAAAAAGAAAAACGTGGTTTTTCGAGTTCAAGCCCAGTTCTACTGCTTATTAGCTGAAGAAACTTAAGCAAGGTATTTACCCTGTGTGCCTTGGCCTCCTTATGGCTGAGGTGGGAATAACGACAAAATCTACCTCGTTGGCTGTTGTGAACATCAAACAGGGTCTGGCCCATGATATGGCCATGTGAGCTTGCCACTGTGCTGTCATTAATAACAACGTCACCCCTCTCTTCCCTCACTTCTGCTCTTTGTATGGAGGTTTCAGGAAGATGGAGCTGCTTACTCATGGCCAGGATGGGGCATCATTCCCCACCCCTGCAGCCTAAGGGTTCAAATTAACTCTCTAAGAAAGGGGATCCCCAAACCCAAAGCACCCCTTTTTTGTCTCTCTTCTGCAGGGGAGCGGAACTGATGACAGGAGAAGAACTTTGACCCCTCTGGCCCTGAGATACAGCATTCTCAGCGAATCCACACTGGGTATAAACCTCTTTGTGCTGATTTGTGCTTAAAACCTTTCCAAGGCCGTGCCTGGCTCCCTCCCTGCCGGATGCAATTTACTCAGCTCCTTATGAGCCCAACATGGAGCCTTTGCCTGGGGACTCCACCTGACCCTTAAGATTTAACAATCCACGTGTGTACACTGAGGTCCACCACAGGCCTCCATCTCAGGTCTCTCCTGTTGATTCTGTGTGCTGCCAAGGCCACCAATTAAAATCCGGTACTTCTCCCCAGGTTTTCTCAGTGGGACAGACAGAGCAGACATGAAGATGGCAATTATATCAGAGCACCTTGGCCTCAGCTGGGCGGGTGAGTCCTGAAATTTGGAGCAGGGAAACATTTCATCTCCCTTACCCATATAACCCTTCCCACCCAGCCACCCAGTGAGAAACTGATGGAAGCATTTCTAAGTCTTTTTTCGTAGCCTATTGTGTATCTGATTTGTGATTGTCTTGGGTAGGGCTATGGCCCATGCAGTGCCTTTGGGCCGCGTTGGTGTCATGCTGAGACCGATTCCAATGTGGTAGTGGGTGGGGGCTTCCCACACCAACAAGCACTTTGTGGACACCAAAAGGGTGCCCAAGAACTTAATTCTGACACTACCCAGAGATAGCATCAGGCCCCAGAGGATAAGGGCTCTACCTTCCAAGACCCCTTCTAAAAGGGCATGGTGCTTCCTTCCATGCCCTCTCTAGGTGCACCATCCTCCACAAATCTCCACCTGTTCAACAACCCAAAAGCTCACTGGAGCCCTCAGCGCTTGGGTTTTTATGAAAGCTTCATTACACAGGCATGATTGATTAACTCATTGGCCATTGGCAACTGAACTCATTCGCCTCTCTCCCCAGAGTTCTGGGGTAGGTCTGGAAGTTCCACGCTGTCTTCCTGTTCACTTCCCTGGCAACCATTCCCCATACTTAAGCATTTTCAAAACATTGCTGGGCCTCCCTGGTGGCGCAGTGGGTTAAGCAACGCACTGTGAAGCAAACCACAGCCACTGCAGCACGAGTTCGATCCCTGCTGCCGGCCAGGGAGGGGACCCACATGGCGCAGCAGACCTCTCCTGCTGTGCCCGCTGCTGCCCTCAGCAGTGTACTTCCATTGATCTGCCTGTTCTGCTCCCCACTCTCTGTGGTGAATCCTCTCACCCCCCACACTTCTGGCCTGTACCACAGTGCTTGTATGGCTAAATAAATAAATCTTTAAAAAAAAAAGATCATAAAAAAAAAAAAACATTGCCTTCATTAACATAACAAAAGATACCTTTCAGGTGCACTAAGCTTCAGAAATGACTAGGCTTTTGAGAACCAGGAATTGTGGATGAAGACCAAATAAATATGAATCATTTATTTTGTTCTCCTTTGTAAGAATCAATTTTGACACTGAGAGAATTAAGAACTTACCCAGTTCACCTCATTACAGATGAGAAAACTGCAGTCTAGCTACATGGAGTGACTTTAGCTGTTCAGTAGTGACAGAACTGGAAAAACCAGCGTATAGCAAATGCACAAACAAGACGTCTCCTGGTGGCCTGTCTACACTCCCTGTCCTCTACATTGCCTTTCCTTAAAGATTGACTTTGTGGAGGGAAAGGAGAAAAGAAAAGGGCAAGTCTCAAACCTTTTTATTTATACTCTGGCTGTAGCTGAAGTCTACCAGAAGTCCCGTCAACAGTAAGGGTAGCCCCAGCCCTCTGCCCACCTGTGCCTGTGCAGGTGCATCCTCATTGCCAACCTGCTCCCTTCACAGGCAGCTCTCCTCCCAAGACTGCCAGCCTATGACTGACTACACAAGCCTCTCTCTTAGCAAACCTTTCCCTTTCAGGGGCAACTCTTTCTGCCTGCTTGTGTCTATGCCAGTGTCATGATAGATAGATTAGATAGATAGATAGATAGATGATAGATAGATAGATAGATAGATAGATAGATAGATAGATAGATAGATAGATGATAGATAGATAGAGAGATAAAGATATAGATATATATCTCAGTTTTCTGTGAACTAGATAAGTTCTTAATTCTCTTAGTGTCAAAGTTGATTCTTATAAAGAAGAACCAAACAGAAATGGGGGGGCGGGGAGCATTTCCTTTCTATTGGTCCCTGTGATGTTGTGATTTATAGGAAATAAATATTTGTCATTCAGCTACATGACAAACATACTATATATATATGGGTTCAAAATGTGTTTCATTCAATCAGTGACCCTCAAACTTAATTTTTCTTCTCCCTGCCTCTTTTATTGTTAGCCTTTCTATGAATGAAGTCTTTTCACCCGTTCACCTTGCAGAAAGGCCTTCAGACAAGGTTTCTACCTTAGCAATCACTTGCTGGAAGGAAGTCAACAAACACTCAGCGTTCTAGGACTGTTGTTCTTTAAACCATGTCTCCAACTGCTTCTTGGGGTGTGTGTGTGTGTGTGTGAGAGAGAGAGAGAGAGAGAGAGGTAGTTTCTCACTATCACTTTCCCTCCTGTTTTCCTCATCCTTGCACTTAGACTCCAATCCTAGTCTCTCTTCTAATACCTGTGAGAAATAACAATGAAAACACTGGGAAGAAAGCCGCTAGAGCATCCTGTGTTATTGCCTTGCATTTAAATATGGGAACTTGCATTTTCATTTTAAATGTAAGTAATGCCTTTCCATAAAGAAACATTAATACAGACCTGCATTCTTCTTGGTGGAAAGTACACGGCACCCTGGTGTAATGCCAGCAGCATTGGAGAGGGTGTTGTATGCCCAGCCCCTCTCCTGGCTCTGGCCCTCGCTTCTTCTGTGACCATGGACAAGCTGCTGGCCTTCCCAAGAGACTCAGGCTCAGCACCTCATATCTGCAGTGATGAAAGAAGAAAGGTCATTCCTTCAATACATACTTATTGAGCATTCCTTCTCGCACCCCACTTTCTGGGGATACAAAGATGTAGATGTCTGCATTTCACTAGGTATCTCATGATAAGAAAGAACACCTGATCCAGCGTGAAATTGTTCTTTAACTTCCATTGCTCCCCACCTGCACCCCCACATCACTTGAATATCTTGGGAGCAGAGCAAAGCTCTGGCCTGGCTCACACCCACCCTTGGTTCTCTGCTTGCAGAATTGGCCCGGGAGCTGCAGTTCAGTGTGGAAGACATCAACAGGATCCGCGTAGAAAACCCCAACTCCTTGTTGGAGCAGAGTGCAGCCTTGTTGAACCTCTGGGTCATCCGGGAAGGCAAAAACGCAAAGAGTCAGTACCGTTAAGCTGAGGGAAACTTTCCTTTCCAAAAGTGCCAGGATCTACTATTTCTCAAATTAGTTCTTCCTTCAGATTCCATGTGTGATGTTGGCCTTTGGAACCCAAGTCCTATGTACTCGCTCTCATACACATAGCCACACATGCACACACTCACACGCACGCCCCTCTCAGGGTCGCTGGGTCTTCTGGGCAATCCTGCCAGAAGAAATACCAGAGACTCGGTGGTATTGGCCCCACCACCTCCCATCCTCAGAATAAGGGGTCGATGGCATGGGATCCAGATGACAACTCATGTAGGGTCTGTGACTTCCATCTTGAAGTCTTCCTATTGAATTTCTCATGCTGATGAGGCTGTCTCTCAGGACAAGGTATGGCAAGTGTGTCCTGTCTGGGGTAGTTCTTGTTCTCCCAGGAACAGTCTTGCTCCAACCTGGAGGGAAGATTTGTTTTACTCTTTTCAGCTCGTCCTCAACCTCCTCAGCCAAATCCCTACTCAGAACACTAAGAAGAAAGTGTTTCCATTCGCATCTCAAATCAAATGGCAAGAACCATGGATTTCAATAAGATAGAATCCATTGGCTCTCACCCTCATTTTCTTGTACAATTCCTTTTAAGTTACAGAAACAAACAGCAAACAAAAAACAATGGTCTTCCCAGGCTCTGCAACTGGCCACTATTGGTGTCTGGACAAGATCAGTTGAAGAATAACAAACTATTATCCAGAGGCAGGGTTCTGACAAAAGAGGGTTATCTCCATATGCTGAAAAAATAAATCATCTCCCCGTTTCCTCCGGCATAATTTTCAAAGCCCGGTGACATCCCCTCTTTGCACTGCGAGGGTTACAATCCCCTCCACAAGCTCTCTCTTTTTCTCCGGACAGTGGAGAATCTATACACTGCCCTGCGGAACATTGACCGGAGCGAGATCGTGAACATGCTGGAGACTTCTGGCCGACAGAGCCGCAACCTGAAGCCAGAGCGGAGGCACACCGACCGGGACTACTCTTCATCGCCCTCCCAGATGAATGGTGAGTGTCCTGGGTGGAGGTGGGGCTGAGCTGGTCCTGCCTTTGGGGCGCCAGCACGTGATACCCATCTCTCCCAGATGGGAGGTTTGTTCCAAGGAACCCCCTTCCCTGTGGTGGAGGGAGCAGAGGGGCTTGAGAAAGCCAGGCGCGCTCCATGCATGGGGCTCTGAGCTCCCAGCAGCCACAGGCGCCCGGTGGGGCCTCGTACAGTGGCAGGTCCGCCTGGATTCAGGGGCAGCCGCTGGAGTCTGGGGAAGTCGCTGGACTCCAGGGCCCCACCCCCGACCCCCGCCGTGTTGGAAATACTATGTGTAGCCCCGCGCAAGGCTGTGCCCTCTTTGGGCTTCAGGGTCCCCAGCTGTGAAACAGTCATGGTTGAAAAGCAACGGGGGTGGAGATTCTGGCCCCAGGTCTGGTTTGGACCGGCCGGATGGGGTTTCAGAAATCCCTTCGCAAGACTAAGTGGTTTACTTTTCTTTGAGCCAGGTCTCCTATCTTTTTCTTTCCCTTTTTCCCTCTCACCTCATCTCTTTCCCCTAACTCCCTGTGATGGGGTTCAGCATGATATGGAGACTCCACTGTGACTGATCAGGCACAAGGGGTGTGAGCCCAGGAGGGCCCTGACTTTGCCCCAGCACCCCCATGGCTGCTCTCGAAGACTGCTTTCCTTGAAGCAGCAGAAGCAGAGGAATTAGCCAGCTGCATGAAGGAGGCAATGGGGACACCGCCACACCCCACTGCCTCCCTTCGTCCACCCCTCCTGATCAGTGGCCATAGAACCAGCAGCAGCCACGGGACATAGAAAGCAGTAGAGAAACCCAAGAAGTCCCTTCTTTCCTCCATTCTCCTCGCCTTTAAAATCAGCACCTGGTAAAGAGTTGAGTCCCTGTGATTCTTTACAGACCTTGCAAAAAGAATGTAACTCAGTGAACTCTCTTCCTCTGGTACCTGTTTGACCCAGGGCAGGTCCGTGGCTCTGTGGTGCCCCCCCACCCCCCGAGCTCCGGGTTCAAACACTGCCCTCAGGCTCCACGTGGGCACATTCCTGGCTGGGCATGCTGAGCCCCACACTGTTCCCCCTCCTGCCCTGTGTCGCCTGAGACATGCCATCTAGTGCCGCGGGGCGCGGGCTCATCTTATGCTGACCACATCCTGTCGCCTTCCTCTTCTGCCTCTGACCTCATCTGACCTCTAGTCTGCTCATTCTCTTCACTGTCTGCCTCCACTGTCTCCACCTGGCCAGGTGTTCAAGAGCCGTCAACTCCACAGATGCATGTCCTGAAAGACTCCTAGCTCTGCCCCTCCACGCGCCCCACAGCAGTGCTGGGGTGTGCGCACGGGAGGCCACTCTGTTCCCTGCTCATGCGTCACAGCAGCCTACAGGGCTTCGAGACAAGGTCCGAAGCTATGGCCCTCAGGGGACCTGGTGGGACTGCTATGTGGACCAACTCCCTGTCACAAGGAAGGGTCTCTGAGGAATGCCGCAACCTTGGGAAATCCGTCCCAGTGACAAAACCGTTTCCCTTTCTATGCGATAACCCATGACATGCTGGGTTTCCTGATGCCCTCTGTTTCAGTGGACAGTGGTTTTTCTGTTCCCTGGTTCTGTACAGAACAGTGGGCTGACAGAATTACATGAGCATAAACAAGGCAGTCACAGTGAAAAATCTGTTGACAGGGTAGGTTCCATGTTAAGTTTTCTTACCACAATAAAATTTTTTTTAAAAAGGGCAGTTACAGAATCAGTATTTACGAAGGTCTCCTGCTGCAAGACTCCCAACCCCAGCAAGCCTGGAGACTGCTAAACAGAGCTCCACAGTCGTAGGTGGACTCATCTGTGTGCCTCGTGACTGTGCAAAGGGCTGCTTCAGCTGGGAAGCTCACCTGGCAAATACTTGTTGAACACCTACTACCTGCCAGGTGCTGTTCTAGTGGGGAGACAAATCAGGATTCACACACAGAGACTGAAAACACACATCTCTGCTTTCATGGAACTTATCTTTTATTTGGAAAGTTGAACGAGATAATATATATAAACGAATTACCTACTGTGCTAGCAGGTTACACTAAGTGATGAGGAAAAAATTGAGTAAGGGGGATGGGGACCCTTTGATTGCTGTTAGTGAAAGGGGGAGAGGTAGCATTTGAATACAGGCTGGAGGGAGGTGAGGAAGAGTGTCTATAAACTTCTAGAAAGGCATCTGGATGAGCATCCCACTGTGCAGGGCCCTGAGCAGAAGTGGTGTGTTCACACAGTGGGGCCCAGAGGGAGTCAGGAGGGTAGGAGTGGAAGTCAGATACCTTCGGACAGTGGACATGAGGTGAAAACCCATTGAAGGCTTAAGTAGGAGGATATAACTTAAGTTTCCGAGGACCCTCTCGCTGCTCTGTTATTTATGGGTAGTTGGCATTGACGATGGGCCACTTTTGTGCTTCTTAACTTCCTGTCCAGCCTTGCAGTGAGGACTCTTCATCAAGCTTGCACCTTGCATGCAATACACACACACACACACACACACACAAGCAGACCCTCATAAACAGATGCTCAGCTTGGTCCATTCTGCCCTCCTGGACACCAGCATTGTCTCCTGTGTGTTTTTCCTGCCCTCTTCCCATTCCTGGGAAAACCATCTCATGTCTGGGTGCCCTTCTGGCCTGGGTAGGGGGTCAGAGGTAGCTGGACAGGGCGGAGAACAGTATCCCCTGTGGTTCCCTGTCTGACTCCTGAGCAGGGGCCCGTGACTGTGAGCTGCTGTCCCTTGCCTTTTTTGTGCTTTACCTCATTTCTCTGCTCGTCTGTGCCCCTTAGGAAGCCATGGGGCTCAAGCGTGGTGACTGGTTGCTCTGTACTCCTGGGGGTCTGAGAACAAGTGGAGTCAGAGAAAAGGACACAGCCTGCACGTGTGCTGGGACTGGGCGCCTCTCTCGTGTACTCCTGGCTGGGTCAGAGCAGAGAAGTTTTAGTCAAGAGGCCAGTTTGTTTGTCCTGCCCAGGGTGGGGGTAGGGGCTGAAGGTAGACAACAGGCCCTCAGAACAAATGTGAGGAGAAAATTTCTTACAAAGCAAAACAATAGCAAGTCTCTAAAAATTAAACAGATTTCTCATATAAAAGGGGGAAATGAGCATTTCACACCCACATCTGTCAGCACCGTTTGGTTTAAAGACTTGAACACATATTAACATCTACTTGGAAATTAAATGTGTTTTATTTCTACCAACTCTTAACACAACTGGTGAGATGTGGCTCCTGTCTGAGGCCAAATTGTCTGTCCGTCCCTGTCTAACTTGCTAGTAACATTATGCTAATATGGTGGTGATTAGGTTAGTAGAGACCCAGTGTGAGACCCAGAGAAGAAAGGAGATCTGAGAAGGGACCCCTGGGTGTGCTCGGCCGTCCGGCAGTAAGTGTGATTGCTTTTTCCTGATTCTCCCAAAATGCCACCCCCAAGGGGAAACCACTAGGCTGGCAGATAAGCTGGCGAAGTGGGTGACGAGGGCCCCATAAAACTACTGGGGAGAGTCCCATCACTCAACCTAGGAGACCCAACATACCCTGCTCTGGTATGCTCTTTCTGTACCCATGAGATGTCCATCACCAGCACGTGCTCAGGCCTTCGTGAGCACCGTTCTGATCTAACAACCGCCACCAGCACTGGATATGGCCAGCTACAGCTTCAGATCCAAGCCTGTGGGGGTTGGGGTAGCTCAGTGGGGTCCTCTAACGTGTGAGTGGAAGGCACAGGCAAGCACCCTGAATATTGTTACCAGGACAGAGGTGCCAGGATAAGCACAAGCAGAGGAGTGCTGGCCCAGAATATGAGCTCTCTTCACAGACAAATTTCCATTTGGGTGAAAATCCATTAAATTGAACATTTTTGAAGTTTCAAGATGGAGAAGTCACAAAAGTTACTCAAGGATGAGCCTCAGGTGTCTGTGGCCAGTGGAGCTTCCCTCTCCTAGCCCTTATCAAGTCTTACTGAGAGTCCTCCTGCCAGGAAAGAACATTCGTCTGCCATAGAAGATGCCTGTCACTTCTGGTCAAGATGAGTCAACTGGGACCAAATTTACTTCCTACTTATACTAATGAACAAATGGACAAAATACATGAAACATCAGTTTCTAAGACACTAGACAGCAGGGAGCAAAGGACGATTGTGTGATAACTGCCCACGTTACTGCCTTGGAGGAGTTTCTAGGTCATGGCAA
Organism: Galemys pyrenaicus; assembly: GCA_019455555.1. Taxonomy (NCBI): domain Eukaryota; kingdom Metazoa; phylum Chordata; class Mammalia; order Eulipotyphla; family Talpidae; genus Galemys; species Galemys pyrenaicus. The sequence continues at coordinate 5,792,772 of JAGFMF010011796.1, read as the reverse complement.
AGGAGGAGAAATCCAAGCTGACTCCTAGGTTGAGAAGTCACAGCATCCAGGGAGAGCAGGGCAACTAGGGTTCCCAAGACTGAGTGACAGGGAAGAGAGAGGCAGATAGGAAGAACTCTGGAGTCCCTGAGAGGCCCCCCGCACACTTTGGTTGAGTATTAATCAGCTATTCCCAAAAGTCTGACTGATCACTCACAGACATCGCATGAGGGAAAAAAGAAGGATCAAAGAAAGGGTGCAGCTCGGAAATGGAAGAAATCAGCCCTAGGTGGAGCGATCGATCACCTAGCCTGCCTAATCGACCTTGAAAGAAAAACCTTAAAAGGTCAATCTATTTCCAAGTATCTGCCAACAGATAAAGCTCAAGAATATTTATAGGAATATAAAAATATCTAGGACCCAACAAGATAAGATTCACAGTAACAGCATTCAATTAAAGACAATCAGAGATAAAACGAGGTAGAAAAGCAAAACCTATATTGAGGAGAAAAATCAATCAATCAAAACTGACCCAGATGTTAGAATCCACAGATAAAAATGCAAAACAGTTATGGAAACAATATGTCAGATGTTCAAAAAGCTAAATAGAAACATGGAAGATTTAAAATATTTAAAAAATAAGACTCAAGACAGTCTCCTAGAGCTCAAGCTGTAAAGTTTAGGGTGAAAAATATGCTGGATGGGTTTAGGCATTAGACATGACACAGAAAGAAATGAGTAATCAACTTGACAACACAGCATTAGAAACTCAAAAATAACACAAATTTTTTTTAAGCATCAATGAGCTAATGAGGCAATTTTATATCACCTAACATTTGGGAGATTAGAATTCCCAATTAGATGGAGCTGAAAAGTTAAAGAAATAAAAGTCAAAAATTTTCCAAATTTGATGAAAAGTATAAACAGATGCAAGAAATTCAGTGACCACATGTACAGTAAACATGAAAGCAAGTAGCAGGCTAAGGTGCATTTTAAACAAATCGGTCAAAAATGGCGATGAGGAGAAAGTCTTAAAAGCAGCTAGAGGAAAAAAAAGACTGTGCAAAGAGAACAACGATAAGGAAGACATCAAGTTCTCACTGGAAAGAACCTGACATGGTGGTGCAACATCTTTAAAGTAGATCCCATATTTTAAAAAGAACATTTCTAAAGTAGAACTCTAGAGCTCTACATACTCAGCAAAAATAACTTCCAAAAGTGAAAGTGAATAACTTCCAAAAGCTCCGAGAATTCATCACCAGGAGGTCCACACACATAAGCAAGTCCTTCACATTTGGTTGTGAGCATGGTAAGAAATGTAATCTGTAAAATGTTATAAAGCGTTATTTCAATTAAAAAGTGAAAAAGGAGCAGAGGGATCTTTCAGAACAAAGGAAAAACCACACCAGACAGAAGCACGGACCTACCTGAAGAACAGGCCAGGATAAATCAATATCTAAGAGATATACACATATTTCCCATTATTTACAAGACTTTCTCATGATTTAGATCCCTTTAAAATATATCCATTTAAACAAAAATAACAGCTATGGAATGCTTGATTTATCATGTATGCAAAAATAAAAACTATAACAATGGTGTAGTTGTTATACTATAATGGAGTGAAATCTTGTGAGGATCTTCTATATCCCAGGCAACATAGTATCACGTCAAAGTGGATTGTATTTGGTTAAGGATATATACTATAAACCCTAAAGCAACTACTAAAATAATGATAGTTAATCAGGCATGAAAATAAATCAAATGAAATCCAAAAATTTCAATCAAGCCAAAAGAAGTCACAAAAGGCGGAAAAAGGGAACAAAGAACAGATGGAGCAAATAGAAATAGAACAAGTAGTTAGCAAGGGATAGATTTAAACCTAGCCATAATGAATAATTTCATTAGATGTAAATGACTGAAATGCTTCAATTAGAAGAGAGAGAGAGAATGGATATAAAGGCAAGTCTCACGTATATACTGCTAACAAGAAGTGCCTTTCAAATATAAAAATGCAACTTCCTTAAAAGTTCAAGGACAGGGGTCTTCCTGGTGGCACACGAGTTAAAGTCTCAGCACTACGAAGCTATTGGCAGCCGCTGTGGCCTGAGTTCAACCCCTGGCCAGGGAGCTAACACACATGGCACAACAGATCTCTCCTTGTATTGCCGGCTGCTCCCCTCAGCAGTGTATTCCAGTAGATGTCTGTTCTGCTCCCCACTCTGTCTCTGGTAAATACTCCCACCTCCCGCACCTCTGGCATCCACCAGAGTTGTTGCATGCATGCATAACTAAAAATAATCCTTTAAAAAGTGGTCAAGGATAAGAAAAGATAAACTATGTTAAAACTAATGAAAATTAAAGCAGTTATACTTACAGCAGACAAGTATATTTCAAGTATATTTCAGAACAAAGAATATTACCAGGGATAAAGAAAATGATTTCATAATGATAAGTAGTTCATAGGAAGGCCTAGCAATTCTAAATGTTTATTCACCTAGTAATGTTAACTTAAAACACATGAAGTAAGTTTATAAGTACACTGCAATGAGAAATAAACAAAACCACAGTTACAATAGAAGACCAATGTATCCCTGTCTTCATGATTGGTAGAATGTTGAAAACTCAGTAAACATACAGAAAATTTGAACAAAGATATCAATGACTTGACCTAATTGGCATTTGTAAAATATTCAACTCAATAACAGCAGTAGAATACACATTCTTTTCAATTGTACATGGAACATATACCAACACAGACTGTATTCTAGGTTATAAAGCAATCTCAGTAAATTGAAAATGATACTATGGTACAAAGTATGTTCTCTGACCACAGTATAATTAATTTAGAACTCAATAATAGAAAACTAGTAGGAAACGATAACATTGTTAAACCTATAGGTAAACTGATGATGAAAAATAACACAAATATCACTAATAGGAATAAGAGAACTAACAGCATTAAACAGTCCATGGGTAGTAAAAGGATGATAAGGGAATAGTGTGATAATTTAATGACAACACATTTGAAAGCATAGATAACATTGACAAATTTCTTGAAAGACAGACTCTCTATTACATAGGAAGAAATAACCTATATATTTCAAATCTATATGAGATTTAAATTATGCTTGAAAGCATTCCCACAAAAAAAACTCTAAGGCTAACAAACATGCTAGCAAATCACAACAAAAATAGCTCTTAGATTCTGAAAAAGTGGTGGTTACCAGAGGGGAAGGTGAATAGAAGGAAATAGGAGAGGGGGAGTTAATCTGATAGTGGTAATAAGACTAGAGCTTGGGTGGTGGGTGAGGTGAAGTGAGGTTTACTTATATATGGAGGTGTAGAGTTGTACTTCCAAAAGTTATATAGTATTTTAAATCAATGGTGAAGCAACAAAATTTTATTTAAAAAAAATTTCAAGCCTGGTCTGTTGGTGAATCCTATCTAACATTTAAAGATTAGATTATTAAGGAAAACTTTAAAGGACATGATAGTTCCTAACTGTTCTATGAGACCTGAATTACCTGTTCTTGGTAATTAAAAAAAAAAAAGACATTGAACACAAACTCCAAACCAATATCCTTCATGAACATTTATGGAAAAAAATCAACTAAATTTTAATAAGTTAAATCCAGCACTATGTAGAAAGGATAATACATCATGACAAAGTGGGGTTTACTGAAATGCAAGATGGTTTAACATTCAAAACTAAATTAGTATCTGGGCCTGCATGTAACAAGGTTGGAAGTCACCACTGTGTCCTAACAGCAAGTAAGAATCTGAACAAACTGAAAAATCAACTCTTCTAGGACCTGTAATAAAAGTAAGGACAAAGAGCCACCCCTAAAATTGGGGAAAGACAGGTGAATACAGAGAAGAACAACTTACCCAAATGAGATTTGCTAGTAGAAATAGAACACTACTCTTCCCCCCATATCTTCCCCTCCATATGACTTATTTACAATACCACTAAAGACCTATTTGCAATAGTTCCTCTCACCCAGTACCTCATGTCTGGATAAGGTAAGAAGCACGATTTGAAGATACAGAGTAAAATCAAAAACAGAAATGGTAAGAACACTGGAATAATCAGATAGGGAATTTTAAAAAATGATTAATATACTAAGGGCTCCATGAATAAAGTGGACATTGTGCAAGAACAGATGGACAATGTAAACAGAGTACTGGAAATTCTAAGAAAGAGCCTTAAAGAAATTTCAGAGGTCAAAAAATGCTTTACATAAATGAAGAATGTCTTTACTGGGTGTATTGGTAGACTGAATGCAACTAAAGGAAGTATCTCTTGAGCGTAAGAATATCTCAGTAGAAATGTTCAAAACCGAAAATTAAAGAGAACAAGGATAAAAATAATAATATGTAGGGAATTTGGGATAACTGCAAAAGGTATAATAGACACATAATGGAAATACCAGGCTGAGAAGAAAGGGAAGAACAGAAGAAATATTCAAAACAATAATGACTAAGAGCTTCCCCCAAATTAATCTCAGATACCAACCCAGAGATCCAGGAAACTCAGAAAATACCAAGTCATATAAAACAAAAAACAACACCTAGCCATGTAATTTTCAAATTACAGAAATCACAAATAAAGACATACTAAAAGAAACCAAAGGAAATAAAGAAGAAATACCTGACCTATTGAAAATTACATCCAACCTCACAGAAATCCTGCAAGTAAGAAGAAAGTGGAGTGAAAATTTCACTATGGACACACACAAAAAAAAGAATTTAAAAAATGCCTAGAATTCTACATCCTGCAAAATTCCTTCAGAAGTGAAAGAGAACACATAAAAACCTTCTACTCATCATTAATAAGTAGGGTAACAAAAATTAAAACTACAAGGAGCTCCACCTACACCTTACCAAGTATTGGTGAGAAGATGGAAGAACTGGAACTCTTCGTATACTGCCGGTAGGAATAGGAAGTGCTATAGCCACTTTGGTTGTTTCTTATGAATTTAAACATACCCCATGTTCCAGTCATTCCATTCCACCTTAGATAACTACCCCCCCCCCCCCCCCCAAAAAAAGTATATTCCATAGACAACCAGCTTTATTTGTAATATCCTTAAACTGGAAACAACACAAATGCCCATCAGATAAACTGTGGAGTATCTGTCCAATAGAATATGGTTCCACAATAAAAATGGATTTGTAGCAATAGATGCAACAATGAAGATGAAGCCCAAATAATTAGGCAAAGTGAAGAAAGCCAGAAAAAAAAGAGCACATACTCTATTATTCTATTTATATGAAATTATGTGAAATGCAAAGTAATGTCTAGTGACAGAAAGTAGGTCAGGAGTAGAAGCTAAGTGGTAGAGCATTTGACTGCAGAAAGTACTTCAGTGGTTCCCCTGAGGAAAGGCTGGTAGGACAAAGGTTACAAAGAAAAAGGAATAAATTATTCAGGGATGGTGGGTTTTGGAGACGGGTTTCACGGGTGTACATCTGTGTCAGAACTTAGCAAGTCACCTACTATAACTATTTGCTTTCATTGTTTCAAAACATACTTCCAGCTATTTTTAGCAGCTATTAATAGCAAAATCTAGTGAAAAAAACCACCCTTACTTTGTGACCTTAAACAAATTGCTAAACCTCTAGTTTCCTAGTCTATGAAATAGAAATGATAATGTGACAAAAGTTGCATGTTAGATATATTTTATATAAAAGAGATGCTCAATTAATAATGGAAATAATAGAATAATGCTCTTAAGAATGACAATAAGAAAATAATTCTAAAATGTTTGTGTTGCACATATCCGGAGGATTTCTGTGGAGGGTTTGAAAGCCCTAAGCCATGGTTTCCCGGTTCCTGAGGTCACAGTTTCACTTAGAATGACTTGGAGTTAGTATCATGGTGAGATGTGATCTACCTACTTCTACTTTCCCACTTCTTCCTCCTCCGTTTAGTTGAAAGGCCATTGCAAAACCCTCCCCAGCCCTGCCCCTCACCCACCCCAGCCACCCACTGACTGTTCTTCCTCCTCCTCCTCACTAAGTCACACAGACTTACAGAGATCAGTCGGGAAGGAAGCTCTCCTGGGCAGATTAAGAGAGCACGTGTGACAATCTCGTGGTGTGCTTCCTGCCACACTACACACACAGAAGGTGTGAGCGACTGTGGTTTTGCTGACTCTGGGTAAGGTCATTCTGTTCTGGCAACCATGTCCCCCTCACGCAGGCAGAGAGCTCAGCAGTGGGGCCAGTGGGCCGGGAGGGGGAGGCAGACCTCATCTCCACTATCAGAATGCAGTTACCTGAGGAGCTGAGTGAAGGAACAGGACAGGTGCAAAGATGAGGGAAATCGAGGTGAGCCAGAGCCATTGGGAAAAGCCATGAACAAGAGGACGAGAGGGACTGTCTAGTTAGTGAGTGTGTGTGTCTGTAATCCCCAACCTACATGCTTGGCATGTGATTGGACCTCGATTCAATTTTTGTTTGAATGAGAGAATGAATGAGAACAGCTGGAGGTGCCACTGTCAAGGGCAGAGGAGAGCCGGAGAGCGGAGCTGGGAAAGGTGCACGGTCAGCTCAGCTGGAAGGAGGCTGGGCCAGGGGGAGGGCTGGAGGCAGGTGGGGAGGGCAGTGAGGGGTGGACAGCATGATGGAGAGTTTGGAAACTAGGTGAAGGGCTCTCTGCACAGCAGAAGTTCTCTAAGATGCTGAGAGGGAAGCCCCACCTGTACCCAGGGTCCTCTGTGGGTCAGCTAGGCCCTCCGAAGTCGTGGGCACACTCCTGATCCCTGAGTGGAGACGCTCGTCTCCTAGTCCCTTGTCCTACCACAGGTAGGCAGCTACTCGGAAGGAGAGTCGGGGTGTTCCTTCTCCTGGGCAGGGTCCCCCACTCCCGGCTGGAGAACTGAGGCATCTCCTTTAGGCATCTCCTTTACTCGTCCAGGTGGGCACAGACCCCTGCTCATTTCCACGTGCTGCTCAGCAGGTGCCCAGTCCCTTGTGACGGCACCACCGCCTCCATCAGCTTCTCAGACTCTGTCCGAGTCCACCAAGGGATAGTCGTCAGAACAGGCCGTGCGCTTGGGGACGGGCTAGCTGGCTCCTTCCCGCCAGAGGGGGCTGGTCAGGAGCTGGGGTGAACAGCGTGGGGCCTTTGGGTGAAGAGTTTCAGGGCAGGTGTTTGGGATACCCCATGTTGTCCTCTGACCTGGCCCCCTAATTTGAACCCTTGGGACCCTCACTTGGAACCCAGTTTAGATCATTCAGGGTTTCTGGAACCAAAAGGGCACTTGAGTTACTCCATTCCAAACCACATGTTCTCCCATTTGACCACTGCACTGAGATCTGTGGGTATTCAGTGTACCCCATTAGTCCCTCCAAGGCAACTTGGTCACTGACCCTGGTTCTGGCTGGGTGGTTCCTTTCCTTTAAGGTACATCCTATTAGAAGCCCTGAGAGTTGTGCTAAAGGGAAATTGGGGGCAAAGAAAGATCAACTTTTCTTTCCACCCTGCCATTGAGAAACGGGGCTTCCACCTGACTGGACACAGATTGGAGCGCCAGTCCTTTGGGTCCAGGTTTCTCTACCTGGTGCTCTGAGCTGGGATAAGAAAGAACTCCAATCTCCTCTCTTTGCCACCCAGCAAAGGAGCCCTCCTCTCCAACTCCAATCCCTGGCTGCCCCCCCCACCCAACCCAGAGCCTTGTTTCTCTTGCCCAGGTGTCCCGGGCAGCAGCCACAAGGCCTGAGCATTGGACTTTGAGCTTGGAAAGCCCCTTGCCGGAATGCGCATGCATATCTCTGGCCGTGCCTGTGTGTGTGTGTGCGTGTGCCTGGAATTGCACGTAAGCGTGTGTGACAAAAATCGCTTCTGGAGCATGTTGCCCTCTGTCTGCCCATCCAGGTTACTCCTCGCTGCAGGACGAGCTGCTGTCCCCTGCCTCCCTGCACTACGCGCTTCCCTCTCCACTGCGTGCAGACCAGTACTGGAACGAGGTGGCCGTCATAGATGCCATCCCCTTGGCGGCCACGGAGCATGACGCCATGCTGGAGATGTCTGACATGCAGGTGTGGTCCGCGGGCCTCACTCCCTCCCTGGTCACTGCTGAGGACTCCTCTCTGGAGTGCAGCAAGGCCGAGGACTCTGACGCCACCGGCCACGAGTGGAAACTGGAGGGGGCGCTCTCCGAGGGACCTCAGGGCCCCACGCTGGGCTCTCTGGAACTTGTGGAGGACGACACAGTGGATTCAGATGCCACAAATGGCCTTATCGATTTGCTTGACCAGGAGGAAGGTCAGAGGTCAGAAGAGAAGCTGCCAGGTCATAAGAGGCAGGAGGACTCGACAGGTGCAGGGCAGGACTCAGAGAATGAAGTGTCTCTTGTTTCAGGCCAGCAGAGGGTGCAAGCCCACATCACAGAGTCCCCCAACGTGAGTCGGGTGATGGAGACCAGCCAGGACAGGTAAGGGCTGGGCTACCGGGTGGATGCCGTTCATCTTCCTGGGCTTCCAGGGGAGATTATGCCCAGCAGTGAGGACAGAGTGAGTTCTTGGGTGCTGCTGCCAGCCCTGACCTTGTATCCCAAATGCCCTGGAGAAATAAAATTTGTATGGGCCCAGCTTGCCTCTGAAGTCACCCAGGCATCCCTCAGGCTTCTGTCCAACAGGAGGTGAGCTGTGTTCTACAAAGGTCCGCCCCTCTCCAAGACACCCTCCTCAAGACCTCAGGCCAACAGGAGGGGCTCTTGGGACAGGAGGAGGGTACTCAGGAAGGAGACTATGAAGCCCAAAAACCCCAACTCCTAAGTGCAGTGCAGGCAGGAGCTCTGGATTCCCTTTCTCGTGTCTGTTGTGAGGACCAAATTCAGAAATCTAGAAGTTCCAGAGCCCTGGTATTGCTCATGCAGTAACACAGCCTGCCTGTGACAGAGCGTATACATGGTGCCCTTTCTACTACAGTCCTTTGAAAAAGGAGAGTGAGGCCGGTGGGCTTCTCTGGGGCGAGACAGAATTTTCAACTGTTAAGAGATGGTGATTCTGGGTGACTCTTCTCACCAAGCCTCCCACGATGAGAAGTCTGGTCCTGTGCCAGCAGCAGGAAAGCAGTGTGGGGTTAGGGCTGGGGTTAGGGTTAGGGTTCAGGCAGAAGGGCCTTTATGCACCTCTGAAGACACTGAGAGTGCCCAGGCCATTGGCCCAACTCACATCCACCCAATGGACACCCAACACAGCCCCAGCACAATGCCAAGTGCAGAGGAAGCCTTGGGGAAAAAGAGAGAGACAGACATAGATGGGGGTGGAGGGTTATGGTACAGGAAATAAATGACAGCGACCCTTTCCTCCATATTGGGCTTTCTAAATTTCCCTAAAGCAAGGAGATCATTTGTGTGCTCCTAGAAGGCTGTGGCCACCCAAGAGCTCAGGACCACCCAGGCCATGGGAAACCGCTTGTTCCCACCCACATTGCTCCTCAGGCCCACTCTCACATGCAGGCTCCCTCGTGTAGCCAGATACCACAGTAGGAGGGGAACGAACATTGTAAAGAAGAAGAGACAGCAAGGACTTAAGTAGTTTCCCAAATGAATTCTTTGACCGTTGGGAAAAATGGGACAGACTGAGCCTGTAAGGATTCAAAGTGAAATACTGGCATTCCTGGGAGACAGGTCAGCTTCTAACAGCTGGTGACACCATTCAGTCGCCCAGCATCACCCACAGTGCTTACTGTGTGCTGGCCACTGTGACAGCAGTCACTCCCAGGGTGGGAGGCTTCCGTCTGTTGCAGAGTTAGGCTCTGGGACCTCGGTCAGTCTTTCAGGGGGACAGATGAATTTTACTTCCTCATGCCATACTGGGTGCTTACTATGTGCCAAACACCTAGCCGCTGGGGATATGGCATTGACTAACACAGTCAGAAGTTTCTACCTGCCAGAAATTTATGTTCTAGTAGGGAAACTGACAATAAGTCATATAAGCTAAATAAAATCAAAACTAATTAAAAGAGAAATATTAGCTAATGATAAGTACGAAACAGAAAAGCCAAGCAGGCAAGCAGGGACAGGGAGGAAGACAGGAGGTGTGTATGTGTATGGAGGCCAAGTGGTTGAAATTACAGGCAGGGAGGCCCAGGAAACCTGAGGAGATATTGGCGTAAAAGCTTGAAGAAAGTCAGGGGGTGAGACTTGTGAGTACTAGGGGGGAGATAGCTCGCAGAGGCCGTGAGGTGGAGCCTGCCAGCACACTTGAGAAGGTGAGAAGGTCATGGTGTCTAAAACAAAGAGATCAAAGGAGATGAGGTCAGGGAGGTCATGGGGCCATGTCAGACCTTGAGGTCCAGGAAAGACTTTGGCATTTACTGGATGATATGGTGGAGGGACTGGAGCTGAGAACAGCCTGACACAGGCAGGATTAGAAGCGAGGAGGTAAGCCACAATGCAAGAGTTGAGGGCACTGTGGACCAAGAACGTAGCCATATGGTGATGAGAATTGGTATGTTCCAGGATAGATTTTGAAGTTGAAGTGTGAAAGTAAAAAAGGAGACAGATAAGACCCTGGTCTCCTTGTCCTGGCAGCCGAAAGGGTGAAGACACCATTTCCTGTGTGAGGAGATTATGTAAAACAGGTCAGAGGAGAAGAGCCAACTGTGGGTGTGACCACGCTTGGATGCTTATTAGCAATCCACAGTGGAGGTGTAGGGGAAGCATGGACACCTCGGCAATTCAGGGATAAAATGCTAGAGACATACATCCGAGCAGGAGGGTGTGAGGTCATGGGTTGATGACCTCCCTTGGGAAATGGATGTAGATAAAGATGAGTCTGAGAACTGAGCCTTGGGGTAGGCCCATCCTCAGAATCAGAGACACTAGGAGCTTCTAAACAGAGAACACAGAAGGAGGGTCCCTGGAGGTTGGGGAAAATGTTGTGACTTAGAAGCCATGAAGAGAACATTTCAAGGGGAAGAAGTGGTCCCCTTGTCAGATGAGCACCGGGGTGAGGCCTACTGAGAGGGGTGGCCATAGGCTGGGGGAGGTGGGCATGATACTGGCGTGGGGACTGTGATGACGGGCCCATGAGTGTGAGCAAAGCTCCTTGGGAGCCCGGAGTGGAGAGCTGTCCTCTCAAAACGGAGGCATCATGGCACTGGTCTCTGATGCTCTCCACAAGACAGCCAGATGACCTGTCTCTCTGCCTCTCTGGTGGGGCAGTCAGCTGAGTGGTTTGCTTACATTCTCCAGCCCCCTGGTGGGCAGAGCAGAGTGTGTCCTTGATACAGGTGGGGCACGTCTGATAAAGCAGAGACTGAAGGGTGACTGGTGTCCTTTCTTTCTTCCTGGACCCCAGATTACAGGACTGGGATGGGGAAGGCTCCATTGTCTCTTACCTGCAAGATCCCACACAAGGTTTCTGGCAAGAAGAAGTCACGCAAGGCCCACACTCATTCCAGAAAACAGTCACCACCATCAAAGGGCTGGAGCCCAGTGGGTCTCGGGAGTACAAGAAGGTCCTGGTGTCTGCAGCTGAGCCCGTGAGGATAGAGCAGCCCGAGATGGAGAGCCCCCAGGCTGACAGGGAACGAAGGCGACAAGGCTCCCGAGAGTGGATGCAGGAGGCTGAGAGCACCCTCTCCAGGATGGTAAAGGTGAGAGCCCGCGGGAGCCCAACCTTCCCCGCTCCAGAGCTGGCAGGTGCCTGAGGCATCCTGCAGCCTCATTCCCTCTACCCCAAGTTGAGCATGTTTCCTTTCTCCAAAAAGTCGAGGGAGTGGCTCACCTTCTCTAGAGGTTAGGGTACAAGATCCTGGTCTACCTGTCTGCCGTGAGACCTACCGAGAGGAGCCGGAGGCAGCCATTTCCGGCACTTCCGAGCCTACAGGCCTAGCCTGCTTGGCTTCCCCCTTAGTGGGTCTTGGCTCCTTGCTCCCTACAGGCTGTGTTCACCTAATGGTTGAGCAACTTGTCTGAGGGCACAGTGCTGAGGTGGACTCTGAGCTGGCTGTGGCTGACTCTAAAGTCACAGGTTTTGCTTCTCTTCTCTTTCCATCCTGTTTTAGAGAGGCTTAGAACCAAGAGAAGGCGTGCCAGGCTGCTCCGGTCAGCGTGGCCGTGTCTGTGTGGCTGTGGCGGTGGCCTAGCCACTCTGCCATCTGACTTTCCTCATTGGAAAACTCGGGAATGATCGGCTTATTGCCAGGGTTCATCCAGCTCAGGAATTCTGTGATTCTGTGGGGGGGCACTCACCAAGTAGAGCAGGGGCTGGCATGGGAAGAATGTCCCCCACAGGCTCTCTTCCACCCCTCAACTTCCCACCACTTCCTTCTCGAGTCTCCCTGTCAGTTCAACTTTCTTTACTTGCTTTCTTTCTCGTTTTTATCTTCACTCCCGTTCCCATTCTCTTGTCCACCCCCCTTCCCATAGACATCCATTTTAACATATTTAATGTGTTTTTTTTTAAACAACTGTTAGGAAAATTGCAAACCAATGCAAAAATGAAACAGCATGTTAACTCCCCCTGCACACACCAACTGGGTTCCATAATTACCCACTCACAGCTTGTTTCATCTGTACCCCTCCCACCCCACCCCCACCCCATATTATTTTGAAGCAAATCCCAAATGGGAAAATTAATGTGTGTTCCTAATTTATACGTTTTCATATGATTTTCATTGCTGGTCTATGAGCATCAGTGATGTGTTCTTGTCTTACTTGTTTCTTGTGTTCTAGTCAGCACCTCCCCTCGTCCAGAAGCCCACCCGCCTCTCCTTTCCCTCTGCTTCTTTCTTTGTCCATCCTGCAATCTGAACCTGAGCCCCCGGAAGCCACCCTGAGGCCCCCAGGAGACAGGCTCCAGCGCGGTCTGTGCTGCTGGCTGCACGGCACTGCCTGTGTATTCTGAATAGACCCAACTAGTGATCTACTTAGAATGCTTCCTGGCCAAGTACGTGCCTCGGCAGGACAGGCAGCTGCGTCCGTTTTAACCCCACACTGCTCTTGTGCATTCCTTCTGTAAGGCTGGTTTAGGTGCCTAAATGGGCTGGGCCAGTGCTCCTGAATCCTGGAAAGAGAAGGAAACCACCTTTGCCACCTCACCCCTGCCTCAGCCTTTGGTAGGGGGGAGAGCTGGAGAGAAAGCAGGACAGTCCCTGGGGATGTTCAGAGAAACCTTCCAGATCACAGAGTGAGACTGTCTTCTGTACAGACAAGTAAATTGAAGCCCAAAGAGGCCGAGGTCACGCGATCAGGCCAGGAGAATCTGACCCCTGCTTCCAAGTGTGAGCGTGTACAGGGCCTGCAGCCTGCCTCCCCTGGCCTCCGGGAGCATTGGGCTGTGCGGCTGAACTGCTGTTCTAGGCAGCTGCCGGCCGGCTGTGATAACGAGGCCCATGTACGGTGCGGTTTGGAAGCAACAGTTTACTAGTATTCCTAGTGAGTCTCTGGAAATAGCAACAGGTGCAGAAATGTCCTGTGACTTGCCACTTGGGAGGTGGGCCTGAAATGACTCTAAACAGCCAGTTCTCTGCAGACCCGGCAGGGAGGGGCAAGGGAGGGGGTCATTTCTGAAGCTGGACTCCTCTGAGCTGGGTCAGACCAAACGCGCTGCCGTGTCCAGCTCCTTGGCATATGTGACCATGGGCTTCTACTTTTCCGAGACTTTCTTATTGAAATGAAAGGAGTTTGAAATCTGACTTGTGCTAGGCAAGTTTCACCTAGGCCAAGTTCCTTAAACTCTCTGTCCCTCCATTTCCTTTGTAAAAATGGGAAAAAGATAGAACATGTGTGACTGGATTGTCGCAAGGCTTTCTTGAGTTACTATGCGGAACACAAGCACAGGCACACCAACGTTCGCTGTCATTATCCACAGCAGCAGTTCTCCTAAACCCTGAGCCCTCGCAGCACTCTTAGAAATGGGGTAGAGATAGCGCTTCCATTCCTGCTTTACAGATGAGGAAACAGGCCAGAGAAGGTGTTGCAAGCCCCCCAGCATGAGCGAATTGCATTATCAGATACCGTGCTTATGATCTTTGTTCTTCCTGCCATACACGACAGCCACTCCAGGAGATGCTGCCTGATGGGAAAGAGAAATTCCTGTCAGCGCCAGCTGCCGCATAGCTCACCAGCGAGCAAAGAATGTGGCTCCTGTTCATGAGATGGACAGCCCAGAACAGGAAGAACCCGTGAGGACAGGCCTTAAATAGACACACCAGCTACACACTTATGCTTCGGCTGTGCCCAATAAAGGAGGGGACTAGAAGCCCGTGGGCTGGGAAGCACGACTCGGCTTCCGGGTGGCCCCACCACCTGTGCCTGGACCCTGCTGGGCTCCTTTGGCTGGGCCTGAGCAGATCACTCACCAGAGACTATTTTTGAAATAAACCCTTGACTTTCCAGGGTATTAGCTGGCCCTGTGGCCGTGAGCGAAGGCGAGCATCACGCCGGCGATAGCAGGAGCAGCCAGGGCCATGCAGCCGCCCCCTGGCACAACTGCCTTTAGCTGCCATCAGGGCAGGAAAGGCAAGAGGGGGCAAGGTGGTGTCGCTCACACAGCAGCTTTGACACGCGCTCTCAGCGCCCAGGACACGCACACCTGCTACTCCCTTCTGTCCAGTTGGACAGTCCCAGCAGCTGGCTTGGGAGCTAAAATTATCCAAGCCGGACGTCACCCGGAGTGTGAGCAGAGCCTGCGGCTGCTCAGCAGGAGGACACTCCAGCGGGTGGTTTACTGGAGGGGCTGTTCTGTCTCCGGCCTACAGAGACCAGGAGCCCAAAGAGTGAGAATGGCAGGGGTCAGAGGGGCGCTCAGGAGTCCGAGAGGAGAATGAGAGGTCGGACCCAGTGGCTGGATCCCTGGCTCCACTGGTCCCTAGGCCAGGCTGGCGAGGAGGAGGTGAGGATGTGGACTTTCATCACCCAGCTCATGGTCGCCCTAGTGCTGCTGGGCTTCTTCCTGGTCAGCTGTCAGAACGTGATGCACATTGTCAAGGGCTCCCTGAGCTTTGTGCTGAGGCATATCCACCAGGAGCTGGACAAGGAGCTGGGGGAGAGCGGGGGCCTAAGTGACGAAGAGGAGACCATCTCCACCAAGGTGGTTCGGCGGCGGGTCCTCTGGAAGGTAACCAACCGCCAGGCCAGAGGCAGGGCTGGGGCTGGAGGTGGGCGGCGGAGCCAGGGGTCAGGAGGCTGGGCCTGAGGGTGCAGGACTGCGTTGTGTGGGGGAGGAGCTGGGGAAGGCGCTGGCCTCCGGGTCAGGAGACATGACGGAAGAGCAGGGTCAGGAGGCCCTGGGCGCCCAGGCCAGGTGTATCACCCTGATGGCCACTAGAGTTCGGCTTCAGGACTTACGAGGCCTGTTCTCTAGCTCTTCTGTCCCAACCATCCTCAGGAAGCAGGCAGTCAAAATATAAATCCAGTGTCTCCCTTCTGTCTTCAGGGCCTCCTCCCTGAGTAAGCCTGGGTGGTCGTCCCTGTTTTGTCCACTCCTGCTGCTGTTGCAGGAACAAAGCAGACACAGCACTAGAAGCTCGGGCTGCATCCTGTCTGCAGGCCCATGGCCCGCAGGGCCGTTCTCACCCAGAGCTGTGTTCCGCTGGGCATTTGTCACACCGTGACTGTTGCTGCTGCTGCTGTTCTACCTCCTCCTTCTCCGTTTTTATTCCCAAACTCGCACTTATCAACCTCAACTTTTCCCCCTTTTTCTATTTCCAGGGCAATGAGCTTCAGAATATTCCAGGGGAGCAGGTGACAGAGGAACAATTCACAGATGAGCAGGGCAACATTGTCACCAAGAAGGTGGGTGCAGAGTACCCCCCTGAGCTGGAGAGAGGGAGGCGGGCTAGAGACTAGAAGGCAGTAGAATTCACCCCCAACTGCAGCCGCCATAATGGGGGCGGTAAGCAGGCCTGGGGCCGTTGTCCAGGCACCAGGAGCCCTAGTCCTGCTCACTCCCCATCCGAAACTCTTTGTAGTTTCTTCTTCTGACCCAGCCTGTCTAGCTCCTGCTACTCGGGTTCAGAAGAAGCAGGTCTTCTCTGCTACTGAGCCCCAAAACAGAACTGTCAGGCAGCAGTGTGACCCCAGGTTACCGTGTCCCTGCCTCCTAACATAAAATGGAGGTGGAAACCCATTGGAGGGGTAACATTACATTCAGTAGACAGGAGTTTTCTCGTCCACTTCTGAGCACCAAACCTGGTGGAAGGTGTGGGCGCATGGAAGAGGAAGGAGGAACAGGAAGACACCCCTGTGGCTCCTCACGTTATGGCGGAGTGAGATCCCTTCTGTGCCCAGCTGCCCTCCTGCACAGCCATCTTCTGGGGAGCAGGGAGAGTGTCTTGCTTATGTTTCCATGTCCCACTCCTAGCACATGGTAGGGGCAGAGTAAACAGTCGCTAGACTGTATGGAAGACTGGATAAGAGAATGGCGAACTGGATTGAATTACTTTAGGTGGAAAAGAAATGCCCTCTGTCATTAGGAACTTACGGGGAAGACAGACAGGGCATTTCCACCCACGCCAAGAGGCAGAAGGAAATGCTGTGGGCTCGAGACAGATGTGACCTGTGGTCAAGCACTGCTCAGCCCGTCAGTGACTTCTAGCCCCGCTGAAGCAGCAGTGAGCGTGTCCCTGTTCCTGTTCTTGGCCACTCGAGGAAAGTCCCTTGCTCTCTTTCCTAGGGACTCACTCTTCTCCAGCTCTGTCTTGAGAAGCCCTCACTCCCTTCCCTGTCTTTTCCAGATCATTCGCAAAGTTGTTCGGCAGATAGACTCATCTGGTGCCGGTGACATGCGGGAGCACGAGGAGGTGATTGTTGCAGGGCCCCTGGAGGACCCTAGTGAGCTGGAAGCTGATATTGATTACTTTATAAAACACGCCAAGGTACTGAGGCGGCCCTCGCTTTGCTGAGCGACCGCACCTTTCCTGCTGCTCACTTGTGCACCCGTTCTTCCAGTTTCAGTCTCGTTGTGCTCACCCACTCCACTCTGGCTCACCCTGGAGCCTCCTTCCCCTCGGTGGGCGGCGTTTCCATCTCCAGATGGGCCTTTCCATCTCTTGCCTGTCTCTGACATGTCTCTCTGTGTGATCTTTCCTGCTTTCCTTCTCTGCTACTGCTACAGGTGGAGCTGAGAGGGAGTACCCTGCAGCCGGACCTGATAGAGGGCAGGAAGGGGGCTCAGATAGTGAAGCGGGCCAGCCTGAAAAGGGGGAAGCAGTGATCCTAAACCCCTCCCCCTCAAATGGCCTCTTTGGAGGTAACATGTCTCTCTGCGTCCTTTCCGCACGGCCTGGTCCTGTGGCATGGCTCTCTCTTGCTGCCCCACCCCTTTCTCCCAGGGAACACTCTCCGCCCAGCCCTCTGGCCCAGCATGATGCAGATGAATGGCCTTTGCTGTGGTCTCTATTAGACACATAGCTCTGTGTCTCTGAGTCTTGGTTTCCTCATCAAGGAAGCAGTCACCAAAACCTGCTGAGTAACCTTCAAGGTGTACAAAGTTACAGATTTGGAGAAGTGCTTTGATGTCTTATAAATACTCAGTAAATCTCAATAGTAATATTACCCTGGAACCCAAACAAGGGCTTCTGGAGGGTGGAGGACAGGGCACTGGAAAGTACAGTGGTCTTTCTTGGCTGTGACATGTCTATATAAATGCCCAAAAAGATAGAACTAGACTGTTTCTTGAACAGTCTTGGACCCTAACAAAAATCCTGATCAATCCAAAGCTTCAATTCTTCTTGCTATTTCTTAAAACATGTTGCTCTCTGCTTTCTAGGAAAGGGTGAAGTGAAAAGGCCCACAGCATAGATGCCATTCTTCCTGCATGTTAGGATTGTCAGGGCTTGGTGCATGGCAATGTGTGCATGGTGTGGCTGAGGAGTGGGGTGTGCAGGGTGTGATGAGAAGCAGGTGTGCTTGTGTGGCTGGGGAGCGGGTGTGTGTGTGGTATGATGAGGAGTGGGGTGTGCATGTTATGATGAGAAGTGGGGTTTGTGTGGTGTGGCTGAGGAGGGGGTGTGCGTGGTGTGATGAGGAGGGGGTGTGC
>JAGFMF010011796.1:5740310-5774486 GCA_019455555.1 Galemys pyrenaicus | reverse complement strand
TGAGGAGGGGGTGTGCGTGGTGTGATGAGAAGTGGGGTGTGCGTGGTGTGGCTGAGGAGGGGGTGTGCGTGGTGTGGCTGAGGAGGGGGTGTGGGTGGTGTGATGAGGAGGGGTGTGCATGGTGCAGCTGAGGAGGGGGTGTACATGGTATGGCTGAGAAGCGGGGTGTGTGTGGTGTGATGAGGAGTGGGTATGCATGGCATGGCTGAGCTGCAGGGTGTGTGTGGTGTGCACAGGGAGGGTGGTGAAGACGCCACAGCCTGGGCTCTCAGGTGGCTGCGCATTGCTGGGCTTTTCTGAGGCCAGCTCTGATCTCCATCCTCCCTGAGGGATCCTGTACTGAGCTGCCCCGAGGCCCTTCATTGTGCCCAGCTCGGGGCAGCTCAGTAGAGGATGCATCGGGGTGGGAGTCTGCAGGAAGCAATGAAGCTTGAGGCCTCAGCATAGCACTAACCAGGCCACTGCCATTTAAACCCCCAGGCCTGGCTCAGGCTGAGCAGCAAGGGGAAAACAGGCCTGCTCTCCGAGTCCCCAGAAGTGCTGACTCGGGCCTCCAACATACCTCAGCACTTGAGCCAAAGGAGGGCTGGCAGATCCAGTTATAGTATAAAATTAGACCTGACTCCTCAGCAGCTTAAGGAGGTCACAGATTTAACCCCTACACCACCAGGGTGTCCCACCCAGCTGCTGGTTTAGATTAGTGGTGGTCTGTCCTGGCAATAATCCAAGGATGCAAATGACTTGAAAAAGCGGATAGTGAAGGGAAAGTACTCTTCTGTCTTATTTTCCTTATGGCAGCAGCTTTGGATTTCAGTTTGTTTGGCTCCATCCTACTGATGTTCTGGAAGAGGGGACAGGGCAGCCCAGAAGCCAGGCAGGGGCAATAGGGGGTGCCTCGAATTATCTTTGTGATTTTCAGAGTAGTGAAACCCCCACAGATGACAAGGTTCCATGCCACTGATGTGGCGTCAGGCTCAGCACCATGCAGAGGCCTCTGCCAAGAAGAGGCCCGGGAGGCCAGGTGGGGACAGTGCAGAGGGAGCCAGCTGGAGCAGGATTCGCCTAAGGTCCCAGGGCCCCCCAGGCAGGCTCCAGTGCACTCAGCTCCCAACAAGACAAGGGCTGCAGAGAAGGGGGGCAAGATTGAAGGCTCCCCCATCCTTAACCTAATGCCCACTCAGTCTGTGCTCATTGTTCACAGACCCCACACTTAATAAATTCACCCACCAGCTAGATTTATTTTTGCCTGAAACCAACACACTTCCTCATTCAGACACGTGCACAGGGATGAAAATTTGAGTGGGCCTGCGTGTGTGTTCCGGCTGAGGTCAAACTGGGTGACGCTGTGTCTCCTTGTTTCCGACTGTAAACAGTGTCCTCTGAGAGGGCTATTTAGTGCCACGTGTTTTGCATCCTTGTGCTCTTTGTTGGCGATTCTGCTGTGTGAAATGGCTTCCAAGCTCATAGCTAATGTGCTGGTTATGGTTCCAAAGTGCACAAAGGTTGTAACTTGTCTTATGGGGAAAACGTGTGTTAGGTGAGCTTCAGTTAGGCCTGAGTTATATATAATGTGGTGGCCTGGAGTTTAATGCTGAGGAGGCAACTGTACAGATGTAGAATAAGGTGTCTTTGCCAGAAATGCATAAAACAAGGGAAGGTATTCATCAGTTGACAAAAATGTGAGCAGAGGTTCATGAGAGCCCAGCTCTGTGTTCTCCGTGGGAGCAATGGCAGCATTCACAAGTCAGAGTTCATGATGACTTTATAGAAGAGAACTACTGCGAGTAACCAGAAGTGACTCTATTTGTCTGAGGAAGGGGCTCAGGGGTCTGGCTTCAAGGCCTGGCTTCTCCTGTGTCCGGGTTGTTACCAAAAACCAGTCACTTGGCTGCCCTGAGCTTCTAGCTCCTCAAGGGGGAATGAAAATACTCCCTTCAGAATGTAAAATTGCATTCCACTAAAAAGATTTTAAGATTGTCAGTCATGGTAACGTGTGAGAGCTGGTAGGAGAACATGTGTTTCCTGGCGCCCGGTCTGTGGTGGAATTTTGTAGAGTGACAGGGCAACTCAGGAGAACTCCGCAGGTTGCAGGTCCCTTAGCCGCAGGAGGCGGTGATGCCGCTGTGTCCCTTGTAGGATGACTTCGGTGATCAGTGGGTTATGTTTGTGGACGGCTTTCTGATTGTTCAGTTCTAAACAGTGTTTCACGGTGTCCTTCACACCCTCTGAGAGTCTCAATTAATGCAGATTGTTAATCCCTACCCCAGACCCACTGAATTAAAGTGCTGGAACTCAAGATTCTGCACTGAGTTCCTTCAGGGTTTTTTTTAAAAAAAAGATTTATTTAATTACGCATACCACAGATGGGGTGCAGGCCAGAGGTGCAGGAGAAAGGGTGAGAAGATTCACCAGAGGCGGAGTGGGGAGCAGAACATACTGAAATATACTGCTGAGGAGAGCAGTGGGTGAGGCAGGAGAGGTCTGCTACAACTTGTGGGTCAGCTCCCTGGCTGGGATCGAACTCATGCTGCAGTGGATGCTCCATAGTGCTGAGACTTAACCCCTTGAGTCACCAGAGAGGCCCCCCTCCAGTAATATCTTTATGCATGTTGAAGAGTGAATTATTGTTGATTTTGGTTTTCCTTCTCAGCCCTCCTAGAAGCTATATGGCTCAGTTGTAGAAAAGATGAAGTCATAGTATTCTATATCAAGCATATAGAATATAAAATATTAGTATTAAAATGTAAAATTAACTTTATATTTAAAATGAGTGATGGTTAGTTTCTCCAAGGATGTGAAACACCTAAGAATAGAACACGCCATCCTGGGCGAGGACTGAAGAGACCAGTCAACCATTCCGGGCCCTCCACAATCAATCCCAACCTTGGGAAGAATTTTGCATCAAAGTCTGGTGGGGCATTTTCTGGTGAAAAGCTGGAAAATTGCAGTTTCCATCAAGGCCTGATTGTTCAGTGCAGACAGCAGCAGGTGGCAGGTTTTGCTTTGTGCCAAGTACTCAGGTCCAAGAGTGTTGCCCTGGGGACTGCAGAGAGCAGAGCAGCTGAGGGCAGGGGTGGGGCAGCCCCTCCCCCAACCCAACCAGAAGCCTGGACAGGGCTGGGTCTTGGCATTTCCTGCATCTTCGTGGGCCATCCCCTGGGACACTCAGAGACCTGTGGCAGCACGAAAAGGCTCCTACATTTTTTGGTTCTTTTTAACAGATACTTTCCATTCAGACACTGTGGTTAAGGACTTGGATCAGCTCTACCAACAGAATATTCTAATAAGTTTAAAAATGAATGACTCTCAGTGGACGGGGGCAGGCAGGCAAGGGTTCTGTTTTATTTTGTTGCTTTGTTATATCTTGAATCATAGTCCACTCTCACTGCCCAGCCATTGCAGGCATCATAGACAAGGGGGGTGGGGATAGAGGGGAGTGCCAGGAACACTGAGCAGGGGTGGGAACAGGCGGCAGACCAGAGAGAGGACGTGAGGAGAAGAACCTATGGGCACAGCCACAAGGGGCTATTTTCTAAGCTCTTTAAAAGATAAGGCCTTTCTCAAGGCCCTAGGAAGAGGGTGGGAGCAGACACCTGGAGGCAGCCAGGAGAACGGCATCTGTCCCTACCCCTGGCTGTCCCCACTGGACCCATCACTCCGCTCCTCCTGGACTCTCAGTCTAAACAAAGATGAAATAAGCAGTGACATTAGATCATCACTAAGCCTTGACATCTCCCTTCTGCTCTGTGGTCGGGAGGTCACAAGGCCCTGTCTCCAGGCCCAAGATATTATGTGGCTATTAGAGGTGTGCTTAGCACTGGAAGACCTGTGGGGACCACACGGAAGGCTAGGGTCCCCCTCTGGCCTTAGTGTTTACACCCCAGCAAGAGAAGACAGGGAAAGGGCAGGACAGGGCAAAGACAGTAGCATTTGCAGAGAGCCCAGTCAGTTTCCATTCACGTAATGCTTACCCCCTAAGCCAGTCACCTCAGTCTAATTAGGCAGTCCTATCATTGCCCTCAGGGGTCTTATAACAGAAAAACTAAGTCACAGAGTGTATAGGTAACCTGACCAAGGTCAGGCAGCAGGAAGTTGGCAGAAAGGATGTGAACAAAGGCTTTCTGTCTTCAGAAACCACTCTATTCCAGGATGGTTTTCAATTCAAGATGGTGACCAGCAAGGACAGTGGCTGGTGACAGGAATAAAACAAGAGCAGAGTTAGCTAGAAGACTTCATGCAGGAGAGGGTAGTGGGCAGAACCCCAGAGGAGAGGAAACTGGATGGCAATTTTTTATTCATGCATACGAGAATGGAGGTACAGGCCAACTGAGGTGCGGGGAGGAGAACGGGGTGAGAGGATTCACCAGAGACAGTGTGGGGAACAGAACAAGCAGATTGACTGAATACAGTACGGACAGGAGCAGGTGAGACAGGAGAGGTCTGCGCCATGTGGGTCACTTCCCTGGTCAGGGATTGAACTTACGTTGCAGTGGCTACAGACAGTTTCATAGTGCTGAAACTTAAGCCCTTGCGCCACTAGGGAGGCCCTACATGGCAGTTTTGATGGGACAGTGTTAAACCCAGGTGGGAGCAGGAAGAGATAGTGGGTTCATTGGACAGAGGAGATGGTGTGGCTGACATGGAGATCCTGGTAGGGGTGGGAAGAGTCTTGCCCTCCAGGATGAGAGCTCTTTCAAGCTACTGCAGTAGAAACAGTTTATTTCAGCTTTAGAACAGCCTCTGGCAAGTAATCTAGTCCCATCCTTTGAGAACCTCCGAATTCGGTTCACCTAAGTTACCCCCAGCTTTCTCCCCAGCTTCCTTGCCTATAGAGCCCAAGATGTTTCCTTCTCTGGGGACAGCTTTGCATCAGAATGAGTGTCTGCCCCTCTCTGTCACCTGCTGCCCCATCCAGCAGATTGGCAACTGCTCTTCCATTAAGTCTTTTTCTCATTCCACCCCAAGACCCATTCAGACAGAATGCTGAAATGCTGGTGTTGGAAAAATGGAGTTTTCTTTCCAGTGTGGACATGAGGCTCATAGGTGGTGGGAGTGGTGTCTTGCTGTGAGATCCAGGCCACAGAATTTGGACTTGGATGGACAGGCCAAGCAGCTGTCTTCTAGCCTAAAATACCTAAGATCTTAGGGAGAGAGCAGCTGTTCTCCAAAGTTCTTTTTGCCAAGACTGAGATTGTCCCTCCATTAAATCTGAGGAGAGGAGCCAGATGTACCGACAGTAAAGAGCTAGTGGACTAGGGCCAACGGTTCCTTAAGGCCACGCGCTCCCGAGATGGTGATGTCTGCTCCTCCTCTGGATCTTGGGGCCGGCACACAGCAGATGTCAGTGCATGCTGGCTGAACTGATCTGAGAAAATGGTGGGCACTGTTTTTTGTCGAGTCCCTTTCTGGGTTATGCTCTGACTCATGAAAACAGCCTCTCTCCTGGGTGGAAGGACTCATGGGGATTTCTCCCCAGGTGACTGCATCAGCCCAGAACTTTCTGCCTCCTCTCTGGGGTCAGAGCAGTTTCCTGGGGAGCGCATTTGCTCAGCGGGGAACTAGCGTAGGCCGGGGCAGCTACCTGGACACGCAGCCTCTGGGCTGAAGCAGGGCCGGTTGGCAAGTTTACAGGAAGGCTAGCAGCTCAGACTCAACGCCTTTCAGTGCATCACCTTGCACAGGCAGGGGCTGTCTGTCCTGACTTGAGCACGGCCTCAACAACTGCACAAAATTCTGTTTTGGGGGTTTTGCTTTGAGTCACACCTTTACGTTCTCAGTGGCTCCTCTCTTTGTGTTCCTTAGGATCACACCTCGACACCCAACCCTTGAACTCCACACACTCTGCCATGCACACAGGAGGAGAGCGGGACCGGAAGGCTGCAGAAGCGCGCACACGTTCCTCTAGGCTAACGGCATGATCTCTGTAAGGGACTTCCTTTAGTCTCCTATCGCATGAACGGCTGGCTGTAGACGCATGACCTACAGTCTTCAATCCTGCCTCTAGCAACGATGGATCTCTGTTGGGAACGAGGACAACAGCAGCAAAAGGGGGGTGGGGGGAGAGAGTAGCGAACGCGTGACAGGGAGCACATGAACGCAAAAGTGAACAAGGGCTCTTTTGTGGCTGGGGATGGTATATTTTTTTAAATCATTTTAATTTTAACTTGTTACAGGGTACTCTTTTTTCCAACCTCATCTGTAAGAAATCCAAATGGGCTTCCTAGATAGGAAAAAAAAAAAAAAAGGCAAGAAAACTAAGCATTAAATCAGTTCGGTACCTTAAATCCCAGCCTTCCCCACCCACACACCTCCATTCCACTTGTGATAGTGCCCACCCGTTCCCCAGTGGACGCTCCTCCCAGAACTCGCTACATCACACACGCGCGCGCGCGCGCGCGCACACACACCTCTCTCCCATCTACTCAGTATACACACAGATTTTACTGTGACATCCGAAGCTGTATAGAATCTCCTGTGGATAAACTGGAATTTTTTATGTTGTCTCTCTTTCTCTGCCAGTTTCAGTATTAATCATCTTCCAATGGAAAATCATTACCTTTAGAGTGCATTCAGGGTTCCTGTGTTAGGGACTTAAGAATCTGAGGCAAGGACCCCCAGGCTTTAGCAGTAGGGCTCACAGGAGCCCACACCCCATCTGAAAGGGTCTTTGCCCTCAGTTGGGAGGAGGGAGCCGGTGGCTGTCCCAGGATTGCACCAGCATGTTCAATAGAGAAGAGGTTTTCTATATCTTCAAGCACTTATATCATAGTCTGTGTTCAAAGTGTAAACTGTACAGTAATCAGCCTCGTGTATATGAAAAACAATAAATACTATGCAAACCAATAGAAACACTTTAGCAGTATGTACAAGCACTAACAGCTCAGCTCCTGAGGACTTCTCCAGGCTGCGGGAGAAGGAGCTACAGCCTGTCTTTCAGTGAAAGAGGAAGAAAGGGAGTAGGGCTAGAGAATGCATCTGCCAGTGCACGGAAGTCAGCCACCACTCCCCACCCCCGCGCCCCACCCCGAGTCTCCCAGAGCGAACTTGGTGCTCTAAGGCCAGGCAGCCGGCAGGATGGGGGGGTCTAGGCTGAACAGCCTCGGTGCCCCCACTCTGACCAAGCCCCTCTGCCCCCCACCCGCCCCGCCCCCGGAGAGACTGGGCCTGGGGCCACTTCTGACCACATGCCCAGGGGGAAGAGAACCGGAGGAGGAGCGAGCCGCTGGCCACCAGGAGGCCGGGGCTGGGGAGGAGACCCGCCTGGGCCTGGCCGCCAGTCAGGGCAGAAAGGAAACAGCTGGCTGTTCTTCGCCTCGGTGCCATCAGGGAAGAGCCTTAAGTCACACTAGAGCCTCCGGCGGAGGGAGGCCCGAATCAGCACAATCCCGGCGCCGCCCCGCCCGGCGGGCGCCCCCTAGGTCCGGGAGCGGGACTGGCAGGCTCTCCTGCTCGCACCAGAGCCACAGTTTGCGGATGTCCAGTCACCCTTCTCCCTGCCGCTCTTCTGAGTCCTCGGAACACATTCAGACCTTCCAAGTAGCACAGAAGCTCCCTCCTGTCACAGCCCCACGGCCCTGGTGCGTGCACCCACCGCACGGATCTGCCGTCGGGCGCCGCGGAGCCCCCGCCCGCACCCAGACGATCTGATTGGGCCGGGCGGGTTTCGCTTTTGCTTTCTTAGAGGGGCGGGCTGGGGAGCGGAAGTCGGAGTTGGCGGCCTCAGTTTCCCCGGGCTGTGTGGAGGAAGTCCAGCCCCAGCCCGGCCCCTGCGGGGCGCCCGAGCGCAGCGCTTCCGGCGGCGGGTCACTCGCCTGGGGTGCCGCGCTGGCGGCCACTCAGCCGGGGTGCAGGGAAGGTAGGCACAGGGCTCGCCTCCCCCGCCTCGACCCTGCCCCTTCCTCTCCCCGGCCGCCGCTGCCGCCCAACCCAGTAGCCCCTCGTAGAGCCCCGCGCGGGTCCCGCGGCTCCAGCCTATGCTTTGGCACCTCGCGCTCCGTCTGGCATGGCTGCTTGGCCCGCCGGCCCCAGCCCTCGGCGGCATGGCTGCACGCTCCGGTTGCTAGTAGGAGCTGTTAGGGGAGGAGTTTGGGGTCTCCACTTGATGCCTAGAGAATGCTGCAGTCTGCACATTAGACGCTTTTTAGAAGTTTTGGAATTACCTTGATTTTTTTAATTGTGATGAAAATGAATCTTTTCTTGAGTCTCTCCCACCTGCTCTGTTACCGGGAGAGAATCCCCACCCCACTCTGATGTATAGACCATTCTCCCTACACCAGCTGAACAAATGTCAAAATTAATAAAGAAATTGACTCATGCACAGGGCTCCATCTCTCCTTCCTGGCTCATCCCGGGGGAGTGGGAGGTGTTGGACCCGGAGTGCAGCCTGGGGCACAGCCTGAGGGGATCTGAAGGTGGGATGAGCGATCCACCCAGGTGGTGCCCACTAATGCATGCACGGAAACATGGATGCCCTTCAATTAGGGCTGCCCAGCAGGAGAAGGCCCCCACCCCTGAAAGGACAGGGGGTGGGGCGCGTCTGTCCGCGTCTGTCTCTCGACTACCGTGAGTTGGGGGCTAGTCCAAGTGGGTGAAAAGAGCACCTCGAGCCACCAGGGTACTGGGCCAAGCCCACAGATGGCATATGATAAGGAGGACCCCTCAACCCCACCCCTACCTTGGCTCTCCCTGTGACGGCATCTGGTCTCTCAACACCATTCAAAGTGCAAGAACTTGTGAGAAAATCACGCTGTTCCTAGCTAGTTTTGCACACTTCTTGCAAGTGTGCAAAGTTTCCTCCTCTGTCAGAGGAGGGGATGCATTAAGACATTGGTAAATCCCCTCCGTCTGTCATCTCGGGAGTCCCCAACCAATGCTGTTGTCAGGCTTGTCATTAAATAAGAAACAAATCATTCGCAGCAGTTTTTTCTCCCTCAAATTCTCACCATTAGGAAGTGACAGATCACAGGCACAGAGCCTCTGAAGCGCTCCCAGCCCTCCCGAGTCTGAAGCATCTCTCAGTTGGAAGCCGCCCAGCCCACCCAGCCCACCGTGCCCCAGACCAGTGAGCCAGCCATGGCTTTGCAGCCACATTGCCTGCAGGGCTTTTTAAAGCACAAGTTCAGGATCACAGTTGCCTGGGTGGGGTCAGAGGCAAATGGCTGTGACAGGCAGTTTGGTAGTACAGCCAATTCAGATAGAGAAGAACCCCAAGCCCCATTTTTTCAGCCTTTAAGCCAAACTTGTAGGAAAACAATCATCACAGCCTTTGTGAGAATTTTCTTGCATTAACTTAAATCACTTATGCTTCAGGGAGCATGACTCAGAGAGCAGATACCAGCAGCTTGGGGACTGCTGCTCTCTGTGTGAGAGGGAGTCCTCCCAGATCCTAAGCCATTGGCCTGTGGCTGGAAACCAAGGCCCATGAAGGGCACATCTCTCCCACCTGCCACAGCCTGACCCCAGGCAGTGAGAGAGCAGAGGGCCCAGGGCCTGGTCAGGAAGGACTTGTTCTGTTTGGAGGCCCAAACAGAAGTCTGTCTGTCAGTACACTTTTCCTGTGATTTTGCATGTTCAGACACGTGGCCTGCTGGTTTCCATTTTAAAACAAACAAATCCAAACTGCTATCCTGTACAGTAATAGCCCAAGCACTGGGAAGTGGACTGTGAATCCACATCTATGCAAGGGAGAAGACTGTCTTCAGTGGGCCTTGTATGTTTTAAGAAGTTCACTGGAAAAGGGGCATATGGGTAGTCTGCTATTCAATCTAGTTTCAGCCATCAAATACTACTGTGCCAGGCAAGCACTCCACACAGGGACCTACACAGAATCAACGGGCATCTCTGCTACCAAAGATTTCCAAACCAGGGGTCAGGACAGATGGAACATGGCAGTTGCTCCAGTGAAGTCACGGATGGACAGAGAAGGAGAGGGGAGAGATGGAAAGGAAGAGGAGTAAAAAGAGGAGGAGGAGGAGGAGGAGAGGAAGAAGAGGGGGCAAGAGGAAAAGGAGAAGAGGAGGAAGTGGAAGGGGAGAAAGAGCAAAGAGAAGAGGAGCAGGACCCAGAAGGATTCTGATGGACGTGATCTCAGAAGGCTGCCCAGAGACAGAGAGGGGAAGAGCACAAATTCTTAGTCCTGCACGCAGCCCCAGTCCTGCCCAGCAAGCTCCCACCCCCAGGCTCTCAGATCAGTGACAAGTGTTTGTATCCCCCACCCACCAAAGCCAGCCTCCCCACTTACCCGACCCGCGGGAGGAGGGGAGAAAGCACTTCTCAGACTTCATGCTCCCAGAAGCTTGGACTACTGCACATAGAGGGGCCAGAGCAGCTCAGGACCACCACCCCTGAGCCCCGCCTCTTGCGGGGGTGGGGGGCTGGGGGGAGCAGTTGCAGGAACTGTGACTTCAGCTGCTTCAGTAGCCACCAGGGACCCTCCAGGTATCCACTTTTTCCTGCACACTGGACTTGGGGGACCAGGAGCAGGTGGACATTCTGAGGATGAAGAGAGCTCCCAGAGCTCATTCCTCTCTCTCTCTCCCCCTTCCTCTCTCTCTCTCTCTCTCTCTCTCACACACACACACACACACACACACACACACATACACACACACACAGAGGCTGGTTTTACAGTCAATCTTTCAAAGTGCAATTTGTCTCAGAAAAGCCAATGCGAGGCCTGTGTGGTTTCCACCAATGGCGATGCCGCTCACCCCGCTCAGCCAGTCTGGGGCCTGTATTCTAATGGGCCCTATCTTTATCAGGGAAATGTTGCTTCTCAGAACTTAAAACTTCTCATGGAAGGTCCCCAGACTCCAAGGCAGAGGAGGGGGCTGAGCTGAGGAGTGGGGAGCTCTTCTCCAGGCCAGGGGCCCAGGAGAGGGAAGGGGAGGCCTCACCTGCAGGACACCTGACTTCCGAGCGAGCGAGCGACTGACGCGGGTGCCGGCTGGGCGAGGGCGGGCAGGTGCCCTAGTTGGAGGGCGGTCTGGGACGTGGCTTGTGACCCTCCAAACCTGCCATGGGACTGTAGGTCAGAGCCTGGGGTCTTCAGCTTTAGGAGCCTGATCCGGGCTCCCCACCTTCGCTCCCCTGTCCTGGGGATCATGGAGTCCAACCTGCAGGGAACCTTCCTGCTGAACAACACGCCGCTGGCTCAGTTCTCAGAGATGAAGGCCCCTGTGTGCCAGTACTCGGTACAGAACTCCTTCTACAAGCTCAGCCCTCCGGGGCTGGGCCCCCAGCTGGCTGCCGGGACTCCCCATGGGATCACGGACATCCTGAGCAGGCCCGTGGCCACGCCGAACAGCAGCCTCCTCTCCAGCTACCCCCACGTGGCAGGCTTTGGTGGACTCGGCTCCCAAGGGGTCTACTATGGCCCCCAAGTGGGGAACTTCTCCAAGGCTGGGAACGAGTACCCCACCCGGACCCGGAACTGCTGGGCGGACACGGGCCAGGACTGGCGAGGCGGGCGGCAGTGCAGCCACAGTGAGTACAGGGCAGAGCTCACCCGGCCCGGGCTACCGCACTTTGGAGGAGGAAGCGTGGGAAGGGCCCCTGCAGGTGACCGACCTGCACACCGCCCCCCTCCCCACTCCATTCCCAATGTCCTTAGACACCCCAGTTCAGATGTGGTCATCTCTCAGCCTGGGGCAGGATTGAATTCTCCCTCCTAGCCCTCTCGGCTGTGCTTGAAACCCACCCCACTCCTTTCCAGCTGCCACCTCAGCTGCCCCCCTAGGGAACCTGGTGGTCTCCACGTCGAAGGCAGCCATGCCACCCACCCAGCTTGGGTCCAGCTGGCAGCGTGCCCTCCTTCTCCCGCCATGTCACCTTTTCTTTTTCCAAAGTGAGCCAATCTTCCCCAATGAGAAGAATCTGCTTATGCCCATTTATGCCCATTCAGGGACAGAATAATCTAAGGAAGTTGTCTTCCACTGCCCTTCTCATGGTTTATGTCAACAGTAAGAGCAAAAACTACCCAGCCTCCAGTGGCAGCTGCTGAGTCAAATCAGACCTGGTCATAGCCACTGAGGGAGCACTCCTCACCCCACCTATCCCCAAACCCCAGTTTCCAGAAAACTGTTCTGGGGTTCCCAGAGCGGGGACTGGAGAGGTGGCAGCATGTGAGGCACACCAGGGAAACAGGAGCACGGCAATGGCTGCAGGGGCGACCCCTGCCCCACCAAAGTCCTACAGGTCAGGCAGGGGCAAGCAGCAGCGGGAACCTCCACTCCTGTCTGTTTTGGGGCTTCCCTACTGCAGTGGGTGCTTGGGATCAGCCATGGAAATCCTGAAACACACATGTCTCCCCAGGCACCTACGGGGGTCCGGGGGTTCACACTTCCTGGCAGCGCACCCCTAACTCAACCTGGATATGACAAATTCCGCAGGGTGAAGATCTCATCTCTTGGAACTTATTTTACAATCCAGTTCTGAGGGTGCTTTGGGCTTCAAAATGTTTCTATCAGTCCCCCAAGCCCCCATCCACACACACACCTTCTCTGTGCCCTACTCTTCAATCCCAAGTGTACATACACCCACAGGAAAACATCTAAGAGAGTCAGTTTGGAGGAGGAAGCATGGGACTTGCAATTAAAACAAAGGGAGAGAGGACTGAAAGCCGTGGTCTCTCAGAAACCCCCTTCCCTTTTCTGTGCCTCAGTTTCCTCACCCGGACCACGAGGAGATGAGACATGAGCCTTCAGTGTCCTGAGAAAGGCCGAACTCGGGGGTGCGCACTCTGCCTCCCCTGCCCACCGGTCCAGCCCGTCCTTGGCAGGTGCCCCACCACTGGGAAGGGCAGGCCCTGAAGCCTCTGCCCAGGCTCCTCCAGTGTGGTTAAAACCACACAACTCCCAGGCCACCGTAGGGGAGAGCAGCCACCTGGGGCTTAAGGCATGTACCTGTCCAGTTTTCCTAAAGATCTGCAAAACGGGATCCCAGGGCAACTGGAAGTAGGGAGAAATTCTGAGTCTCCGGAGCCCTGATGGATGCTGAAAGGTGCCAAAGCTGTTTATTTGGTAACTGAGAGGGAGAGGACGCTCCTATTACCCTAAGGGGAAGGCAGGACCCATGAGGCACAGTCTGTTCTCCCCCTGCCCCTAAGTAGCTCTAACCTGGTGCAGGTGCCCCCTTGGAGTCCCCGCCCATGCGGACACGGCAGAGGTCAAAGTCACTGTTACCAGAATGTCGGGACGCTGCGCAGGAGAATGGTCTCGCGATGCCCTGGCGGCCCCCCCATAGCTGGGAGCTCACCCTTGGGGAAGAGCCCACTCAGCCTGCTAAACACACCCCTCCTTCCTCCTACCAGCCCCAGACCCCCTGAGCGACAGCATCCACAAGAAGAAGCACACCCGGCCCACCTTCACGGGCCACCAGATCTTCGCCCTGGAGAAGACCTTTGAGCAGACCAAGTACTTGGCTGGCCCTGAGAGGGCGCGACTGGCATACTCGCTGGGGATGACCGAGTCGCAGGTCAAGGTGGGTCTTGGGGGAGAAGGCACTGCCTGGCAGAGAGGAGGCGGCCACAGCACAGGGCACCTCGTGGAGAGAAGCAGCTCTGGGCAGGAGGCTGGGCCAGTGTCGGGGCCACCCACCTAGAGACTGTCAACAGCGCCATGAACAACGACAAAAGAGGCTATTAATACTGAGCCTTGTGCTTTAGTGCCCCATTTAATCCTTCTGGCAACCCTGAGGCAGGGATTAGCACCCATCTTACAGGTGAAATCATCTCAACCGAGCCTCTAGTTCAAGATGACCCAGCTGGGAAGGGCCGAGTTGGTCCCAAACCCAGTCTCTGGGACTCCGACCTCACGCTTTCCCTCCCTCCATGAGGCTGAGGCCAAGTGTGTCAAGGGCTGACAGCAGCTCTGGGGCCAGATTTGAACTGAATTCTGGTTTATTCTGGAGGAACCGGCCTTGGCTTATGGAACTTTAAAGGAAAGATCACCTTCTCCTACCCATGCTCATGCGGTCCAAGTTCAGATGGGAGCTGGGGCGTGGGGAAGCTGGCAGCCGCTGTAAGAGTGAGGGGCACACACATTCACACCACCCACCGCGGAGCCGGGAACCGGTGGGCGGGCTCCCCCTCCTCGGCCGGAGGGCCACTTGGGCAGCATGGACGGTGTCTCTCCTGAGGTACTTCGGGTAGTGGCACCAGACAGGAAAACAACGACACCGCACTGCTGGCCCTGGGGACAGTGATGGGCGAAGGGACACAGGACAAGTGGGGCCCAGGTCTGCTGGGTCTCCAGTGAGCCCCCTCTGCAGCCTCAGGGCCAGCCAGGGTCACCCCTGGAGGCAAGTGCCCAGCGGGAGGGAAGGAAGGAGGGCCTTGCGGTCTAACGGGTCTGTCCTCCTCTCTAAGCACTATTCTGCGCCCGACAACTCTGCCAGCCAGTGAGCTTAGGACATTTTTATGATTAGGGGGAAAGTTTCCATGAAGTTCAGTGAGGATGTAAAGCTTAAAAAAGAGGCCTTTGAGCACCTTGGGCAAGACCCTTGGGACCCACCTGGGTGCATTCCAGCATCTTCATCCCCTGTGCCTAGATAGCTAAGGAGTAGCAGACGCACCACGGGAGAAAGAGAGCTGAGCCCGAATTCTGCTGCACGGACATTTATTTTGATCTCATTGTCCCTCCTCCAAAAAAAGAAAACTCATGCGCCTACGCCGGCCTACTTTGGGCCACATTTTCCGGTCCCAGCAAGGACCGAGAGCCCTTGCGGCGCAGCAGCCTCCCTCCCAGACAGGGCGGGCGTGCGCCGGGTGACCCTCAGTCTTTCTCATCCAGGTGTGGTTCCAGAACCGAAGGACCAAGTGGCGGAAGAAGAGCGCCCTGGAGCCCTCGTCCTCCACGTCCCGAGCCCCGGGCGGCGCGGGCGCAGGCGGGGACCGGGCGGCCTCAGAGAACGAGGACGACGAGTACAATAAGCCGCTGGACCCCGACTCGGACGACGAGAAGATCCGGCTGCTGCTCCGCAAGCACCGCGCCGCCTTCTCGGTGCTCAGCCTGGGCGCGCACAGCGTCTGAGCCCGCCCGCCGCCGCCCGCCGCCGCCCGCATCCGCATCTCGGCCACGTCCCGGCTGCAGCCGCCGGGCAGCCTGCCGGCCCCTCTGCGGCTAGCTGCTGGGGGGCCGGGCAGATCCTAATCCGGGGGCGCTGCGGAGGAGGAGGGAGGGGAGAGGAAGGAGGAAAAGGGGTGGGTGCTGGAGGAAGTCAATCGAGCTAAGAGAGGAGGAGCAAAGAGAGCCACACAGACCTTGCGGCGGCGGGCCAGGCCCCTCGACCACCTTGCGCCTCTGTGGCCCTGGCCTGGCCCTGCCAACTCCGCAGACTCCCAAGTGCCCAGCAGATGGAAGCAACTAGGTCTCCTGCCAGGAAACTGGCTGTGGGGTCGCAGGCTTGCCGGCTTAATCTGGCTGTAGGGACCTTCTCCAAGCAAGGTGAGGGCAAGGGACTCCCTTCTGCTCTGAGAATTGGAGAGTGGGATTGCTGGGCCCAGACCCCACTGGCCAGCTGCAGAAGAGAGGGCATGTCCAGAGAGCACCAAGAGCATAACCAGCGCCAAGTGCATAACCCAGGCTGGAGGGAATCCATCAGGGGAGGGGAGCTAGGTCCCAGCACAGAGGGAACACTCCTGATTCCCACACTCAAGGACCTCAGAGAAGAGATCCTCCCTACCTCCTAGCTCCACTTTGCCTTCTGGGGGAGCACAGGAAGAGAGGAGAGGCACCCACTGCCTGGGAAAGAGAGAGGGAGGCTCTAGGCAAGGTAGAGAAAATATGCCGGAACCCTGGCTGGCGCTGCACCCGTGAACGGCTGGGCTGCTAATGCTGATGTGTGGACATCGTGCAGAGAGGAGGGTGCATCCAGAGGGGAGAGAGGGGCAGCAGGACCAGGATAGCAAAGGACCTCATTACCCCTCCTCCTCCCATGGTGGTCCCCACACAGGAGGGAGAGGCCCTGGCAGGGAGGGTTATGCTGAGGGCTTGCATGGAACCCACAGCCCTGCCTTTCCTTGGACCACCCTTCGGCCTGGCGCAAGAGCCGGTGCTGCCAGGGGGTGCTAGGCAACAGGGTGGTGGTCTCCCCCCCCCCCCCCATGTGATTCTGAGCTTCAAGCAGGAGGGAAGGGCTGGGGCAGGGGGCGGTGGGAGGGGACTGGCTGTGGAGGAATGCAGCCCAACAGAGACCAAGCACTTGCCCATCTTCACTGGCTTTTAAAATATAAAGAGTGAAAATAAAAGTCCCAGAAATCTCTCCGTGTCTCCCGTGCTTCTGTGAAACTGGCCGTGGAATGCCAGCTGTGCCAGCTGCAGGAGCCCGCCCAGGGGGCCAGGCTCTGCTCCCAGAGCTCTGGAAGTCAGCAAGCCTGGCCTGACATAGGTGAAGATCCAGATCTCCTTGGTAGGCCTGGCACTGGCCTGGGTGCAGGGAAACACAGAACTTTCGGGGAATTCATGGCCGCACGGAGACATAATCTGTTTGGGAAACGGTAGTTTCCCAAAGGAAATGGAAAAGGAAAATAGGGAGATAATGAAGCACCAGCATTAATGGACACGTTACTAATCTCTCTCACGCCCAAGTCCTGGTTTAGATCCCTTGACCCCATAAGAAGCCGAGGGGGCAGGTATTTTCATCACATAGAAGAGAAAATTGAAGCTCAGAAAGTTCCTAAACCAAGTCACGAAGTGGGAC
Organism: Galemys pyrenaicus; assembly: GCA_019455555.1. NCBI lineage: Eukaryota > Metazoa > Chordata > Mammalia > Eulipotyphla > Talpidae > Galemys > Galemys pyrenaicus. The sequence continues at coordinate 5,757,788 of JAGFMF010011796.1, read as the reverse complement.
GAGGCAACATCAGGGCAGATGCCAAGGCCCTCGCATCCACCGTGCAAGGACAGGCTGGGGGGTCTGACGTGACCCCTCTGGGCACACACCCACGAGGTCTAGGCACTTGTGAGCCGGCTGCCCCGCTCCTGTCCCCACGGATGCATCCTCCTGTCCCCTCCTGGGGGCTCCTGGGTGGGAGAATCAGGAGTCAGCACAGTGTAAAGAGGGTGGGGCAAACATTCCATCTCCAGTCCTCTGGGAAACGGGCGGCCAGGCCAGGAAGACAAGGAGGACGTGACTAGGAGATGCAGGACGTCTTTACGTTCTAACCCCCACGCCCCGTGATACCCACATGCAGTCTCTCCCCTCATAAAGTGGAAGGAAATAAGAAGGCATCCTTTCAGAACTGAGCACTTTCTGCATTCTCTCCTGGTGCTAAGCTAGACAGAGGAGCCTCCATAGACACGGCTGGGCCCTGCAGTTGAAACCCCTCTGTGGGCCCTGGGAGCCGGTGAGGCGTAACCTTTCCTGATCTCTGTGAGAAGAGCCTAAACCAGAGGCCGCTGCTGGCGTGATCCAGGTGTGGTCGTGAAGCAGGTGTGGAGCAGGAAGTCAGTGACCCCCCAATACGGTGTTCCTTTGCTTGCTTCTTAAGCATAGTCAAATCCTGACTGCCCTGCTGCTGCTATACTTCTTGCATGTCTGCTTCAAGTCATTGGAGGTCGGTATTAAATCAAACCTGGGAAAGGTTTTCCCCAGGAAACATTTGCTTAGCCACACAAAACCTCCTTCACGCTCAGTGTTCTGGGCCACCTGCCACTGAGACCTCTGGCACAAAGACTCCAGCCTTCCCCGACATCCCTTGGACCTCTGTCCTGGGCCCCTGTGAGGCCCGAGCCGCCATCTCACTCACTGTCCAGCTCAGGCCCATTCAAGAGACTCCATGCGGGGTTTGAAGAGAACTCACAGGCGCAAGGCCCAGATTCCCAAGGGGTAATTTCAAGTAAGTCTAGCCCTCTGCCAATGTGCACATGCGTGTGTGTGCAAGTGTGGGTGTGTGTGCGTGTCTGCAGACCACATCACAGACATTTGAGGAATGAGACAGGATGGGTGGGGGATAATTAGGTCTTTCTTTCCCAAGAGCCATAACGTCCTGTTCTGACAGGCAGGAGCCCGAAGGCAGGACACATTCTGCACAGCCCAACAAGCTGTGGCTCCCGTTGTTAGAAGGACATGAGGTGTATGCCCGACAAGGTGGCGATGAAGGCAGGAATGGCTGTGTCTTACCTGGTTCAAAGCGGCCAAATCCTGATGACAACAATCAAAAAGGGAGCAGGTCACCGAAATCCTCTTCTGAGAACCCCCTTCATATCTGGGCCACTCCAGGGTTTGAGCCCAGAAACCAGCAACTTGAGGCTGCCTGCAGCAGACTCTCCCACATCCAAGGCCTGGATCATCTCCCTTGACCCCATAAGGCGAACATAGTCAGTTAGAATTGGGCTCAAGTCCTGGCTTCAGCACTTCCTGGGGCCTTGGGTGAGTTATTAAAACTCTGAGCTTCAGTTTACTCACCTGAAAGACACAGGCCTTGCAGGATCTCTGCAAGATTAAACCACTGTGTGAGCCTCACATGTAGAGGCACCCCAAAAGTATCTACTACATTATCCAGAGGGCTCTGGGGACTGACCATCCTGAGTTTGAATCTGAACCAGCTGGGTCATTGTGACCATGTGGGTTAACGTCTTGAAATCCATTACTCAAGTGTGAAATGAGGCTGCCACCCTATCTGCAAGCCTGATGAGAAGATGAAAGAAAATCATGAAATGCCAGGTCGACCTGGCCACTCTGTCTCCCTCCTCCTCAAATGCGTGCCACCAGTGAGTGGTAGAGCTGGGTCTTCCGTCTTCTCTTGGGATCTAGGGGGCGCAGAGTCACACGACCTTCTCTTGCAAGTGTTCAAGCTGCAGCAGGCCAGCTGCTATCTAGGTTGTAGAAGGACCCCCTGGATGACCAATTTAGTTTACCTGAGACTCTGGACTTCGGGTCAGGAGTTCAACCAAATGCCCAGCGCTGACTTGAGCTTGCAGATGTGTTCTTCCGGAATAGAACAGGGCTTTTATAGAACCTTTACCTGGACTTTAGGCAGGGCGAGTCTGGCCCAGTAAGTGATCCCCACCACTTCCCTGGCACCTCCAGGTACCTGGGCTCCACGGGATCACACCACCTGCCCAGCTCTTGCGTCCAGGCAGCCTGCTCTGAATCTGTGATGCTCTCAGGCACCAGCTGAGCACCGACTCCAGCAGCCTCGCCGGGAACTTGACAGACGTGCAGACGCTCAGGTCCCTGCTCAGAAGCAGAATCTGCATTTTAACAAGAGTCCAGCTAGCTGGCTGCCGGTACACACATTGCAGTACAAGACAAGAGCAGGTGTGCCAAGTGAACGTGTGCGGCTAAGACGCCTTGGGGCTCAGAGCCGGTCCCCATTAGGCGCTTAATAAAAACTTTCAGATATATTGGGAGAGTCATAGAATCTGCAACCATTTAATACACAGCTGGGATTTGACCATAAGCATTTCAATGTAAGAAATTACTCTGAGGACAAGAAAGTCGTCGCCACAGGCCATACCCTGTTTCCAGGTGAGGTTGGAGCTGCCTGAGATTGGACTCAGAGGCCTCCAAGGTGCAGGGCGCAAGTACTCCTGGTGCTGACAAAGGAGGAGGAAAAATCCTGAAAGTGCAGCCCTCTTCAGGCATGGGGCTACCAGACGGAAATCCCGGCCGTGGCTGTGAGCACGGTGATGTCCCCAGGCCATCAGAAGGACTAACTGTCCTTTGTCATCTGCACAAGATGGCCGGGAGAGCATTTGCGTTGGGAAATTCTTCTGCTTAAAACAATTCACTCCTCAGTGATACGCAGATAGACCAAGTGATGCCAAACATACTTTCTGCTGCGGTCACTGGTTTGACTTGTTGGCTTGGGAATTCAGGGAGAAATTTCATGCAAACCCGTGACAGGGACAATGTCTACCACCTGGGGGGCAGAGGTCATGAGAACAGGATCAGAGTTCCCCTGTGGCCCCCAGGGCCCAAATCTGCCTGGGGTCACACTGAGACGCCACAGTCATTCGTTCCCGATGATGCAGGTGTCCAGGGTACAGGGAGGACCTTGGCAACATCTAAGGAAGGAGCTCCTTTTCCTTTTCTTTTTTTCAAAGATTTATTTTATTTATTTATGCCTATAAGAGCTGGGGTTCAGGCCGGAGGTGCAGGGGATAAGAAGATTCACCAGAGACAGAGTGGGGAGCAGAACAGGCAGATCTTCTGAAATGCACTGCTGAGGGGAGCAGCGGGCGAGACAAGAGAGGTCTGCTGCGCCATGTGGGTCGGCTCCCTGGCCGGGGATGGAACTCGTACTGCAGTGGCTGGTGATAGTTTGATAGCGCTGAGAATTTCACCCCTGTGCTACCAAGGAGGCCCAGAAAGTCTCCTTTTAAAGGCTTTCTTCACAACCACTCATTCATCTCCCAACAGCTATGTGATTTAGTTGTTTCCATTTTGCAGATGAGGATGCTGAGGAGAAATGAGCTGATGTTCCCAAGTGCCAGGTTATTTCAGAGTCTATACCCCACCTGTCACCAGATTGCTGTACTGCTGTCTCAGTGACCACGTCTGCTACCACGGCTATTGTTCCTTCCTGCAGGTTATCACTATGCCACGCACTGGCCTACCGGCTTTCCTCATTTCACTTTATTTTTAAAAAATCACATGAAATAGACACTGTGATTACGATCATTTTAAGCCCAGCACACTGGGGCACAGGGAAGTTAAATCACCTGCCGTGGGGTCACACAGCTTAACCCAGAGTCAGACTGGGTTGACGCTGGAGCTCCCACTAACCATAGAAGGGCAGAGTGAGGAGGTCCATTTGAATTACATCTGGGCTGTCAACTGTTTAAAGTGAGAATGGGGTTAGACGTGCTACAAATTAAAATCTGTGCAGGCCACCCTTGAGGTCTGCTGGCTGCTGCACTGTGCTTGCCACTGGGGCTACAAAATCAGGACAAGCTCGCAGCATCCGAAAACTCAGTCCAGAAGGAGACAGGCTTCTAAGAAAGAAAGAGATGGCCGGGCTATCATGCTGTGAGGCCCACCTCACAGGGAGCAGAGACCCATGGAGACAGAGGTTAAGAAAAAGGAAAATTGAGCGACTGTGTCCATTAACAAAAACGCAATTCACAATTGACTCATACAACACCACGTCTCATCGGAAGTGCTACCTCCTCTGACATGTAAGAAGCCCCAGACTAAGGCAGCTTTTGTCAGTAAGAACCACGGTCTACCCCAGCTAAACTTACAATTTATAGTCTGAATGAAAAGCAGTGACCCAATCCCCAGTTACAAGATGAGACCATGCTTGCTGCTGCTTCTGTGCACGCCTTCATTATGTCACTTGATTCTTAGACTGACCCTCAGAGTTTGTCCCCCGTTGGCATGTGTGGAAGCTGAGGCTTGGGGTGCTGAGGAGAGCGATTCAAAGTCAAGGCTCCGGAACATGTGAGGTCTGGGATGGACGCCCTTGTGCTCCAACTTCAAGTCCAAGGTTGATTGTGCTCTCTAGGTGTGTGAACCCTGAAGGTGGCCACGAGACCCCACAAAGTCCTCCACTCATAGACACAGGAGTCACACACGTTTCCTTCCACCACTACAGCAAATGTTTTTGTCTTCTTGATGTGGTTTCTGTTGCTTCACAGCTGACAGCCAGTGTTCCTGGACATGGTCAGAGGTACATTTACACAGCTTCTCAAACTGGCTTCGCAATAGGACAGGTCAGGCCTACAGTTCTGGGGCCCTTCCCGGCATCCCACGCAGGCAGGTGGGCCGTGGCCCTGGAATGTGCCTGGCTGACAAGTGACCCAGAACACTGAGTGGGACAGTTTTTGCGAACAGTGATTTTAAAAGAACAACTGGAGTTGTTCAGTCTGGAGGTTTGGAGTCTCCTGGCCCACTTGCAAGTTGTTCACAGCGACATTCGGTTCTAAGGCTTCCCCTTCCTCCCGTGGTGACTGATACTTGATTTGAGCAGTCGGGAAAGGGAGCAGGTGGAGGGACGGCTGCAGAGGGGCTGAAGGGTCTCAGTGGGCAAGGGAGAGACTGGGAGGACACTTCTGGCTTCCTGTGGCCACTTACACCAGCGAACCTTACGGTTGTGGGAAGGTCTAGCACAGTCAAACTTCCAAGGGCTCTTGGGGGAAGCTCTACTTGAACCAGCCTCCTAAACCACTGCCACCATGTTCTGGGAGAGAAAGCAATGCTGGCCTTGCAGTTCTACTGCTGCTTTTGCCTTGGCTGTCACCTGCCAAGGTGACATAGCCAAGCTGCAGGCTGCCTATGACATGCAGGGCGTTGCTCTGTCAGTGACAACTCCCACCCGGGCACCCTGACCTTCTGAGGTGGGGCTTGCCTTCTTCTGGTTCTTCCACCCTGACTATCCTATGGCAAAACGGCCCTGGCGCCATCTTTGATGTAGTGTGTGTGTGTTGGGCATGGGGTGGGGTGGGGGCAACTAAGCGTGGAAGAGTGACAGTCCTGAGCCAATCAGTGAGTGCCACCTCTCTGGTCATGTGCTGGATTGGTCAAGGGACAGACCTGAGGCTGGATTCCAGACAATGAATGAAGGACCAGGTTGTTCTCAGAAGCTCCCTACCTCCCCACCAGGAGCTCTTTTTTGGCTGCTGCGGCCTTCTTGCTTGTATGAGGGGGCAGTGCCTGAAAAAGGGCCCATGGCGGGAAAAAGTAGATCTGGAGGAGGAGGCCTTGGTAATACTGTTTCAGGCCAGAGCTCAGCCCTGCTTGATCCAACATAAGACTTCTTGGGAGACTGACTGTACATAGCCTCTTTTCCTGAGTCTGTTTGAGCTGGGTTTCTATAATTTATAACATAAACACCCAAGATAGTAAAAGAAAATTCTTTTTAATTCTGTTGTTTGCTTGCCAGCTGGCCTGCCACACCTGCACACGTGGTGCGGATGAAGGGAGTTTCCAGCCTTCCTTCCCTGAGAGGGGCCTTCCACCTCCCTTCACTCTCCAGCTCTCCTTTTGGCTCAGTGGGTTCTGCTGTAACAGACCTGCCTTGGTGCCATAAAGGGCTGGATTAACAACTGCTCACGTCCCGGAGGTGTTGTGTTAGTGCTGAGCCTTGGTCAAATGCCTGATCAGACAGTGCTGAGCTCTTGAGTTCCTTGCAGGGTCTGCCAATTCAGGGAGCCTTTGCACAGAGGGCCAAAGGGGCCTCAAGAGACCCTGACAGCCAGTGGGTTTGGAACAGCCGTGGGTGTACCCCCAGAGGCTGTTCAGAGAAGAGTGAAGCTGTAGAGCTCTTTGCTGGATTTCCATTTGCTGAAACTACAGTCATGGAGCAGAAGCTGCTCTGATCCAATCTTGTTCCATACAGGCGGGCACCCAGGGCTCCTGCCCTAAGGTCACAGGCAGCCTCTCCATCCTGATGCTCCCTCTGCTGCCAGTGTCCTCCCCGCCAAAAGCCCTGCCTCATCCCTCCAGTGCTGTTGTCTCTCAGAGCAGTGAACCAAAGCTTGTGCCTTTCTTTGACCACAGCCTTGGGGTCAAGGTAGTGGGGATACCCCGGTGGCACAGGTTGGAAGAGAGTCTCAGGTGACAGGCAGGGGAGGGTGGCTGACTCTAGAATCCAGGAGACTGTGGAGGTCTCCCTGTTGGTAATGACCCGTGCACAGAACACCATGGCTCATGTCCTTTAGCCAACAATGCTTTGAGTCTGCTTGTCCCAGGGGAAGGCCCCTGTGCCCTAAGAGGAATAACAATGCAGGAGGAGGTGGGAGAGGCTCTTCTCCCTGTGGAGCAGTTTGCCCGCCTCTTCCCTGCAGCCACCCCAGAAGGCATGCATTCACAAGCCCCTCATTAGGCCTCTCTTAGCAGGCAAACAAATACCATTAATCTTGGTAAAGTGAATGAAAGCACATTCACCTGTCCAAGCGGGAGAATTAATGTTGAGTCAATAGGAAATTTGTGTTTACCTCTGGTCTTGACGCCTTCCCTTTCCTACAAAAAGGCCAGGGCAGACCCGTCCAGATGCAGGGCCACAGTCAAAGGGGAAAAACAAGAAAAAGACTGTGCCTCCCGTGCCCCGACCACGTGAGGGGCTGCGGGGCCAGGCAAGCTCACCGGGCGTGCAAGGACAAGGTCAGTGGCAACACTGAGTCTGCGTCAGAGATTCTCACTGGACTGTGGTCCAAAGGGGGTCATGCTACCCCCACCGCCATGGATAAGTGGAGGTGACCTGGTTCCCCTCTGCGATGCACAGAGCAGTGAACACTGACGCCCAGCACCCCTCCAGGGAGCCGTAAGGCTGCGTGGGAAAATGTCACTAATCAAGGAGCTGATGTTTCCTGAGCACCTACTAAGTACCAGGCACTCTGTGTGGTGACCGACAGATGGTCCCTAAAATCCTACAAAGAAGGTGTAGGGTTAGAGAAATCAGGTCTTTCCACCCTCCCACCACTGTGATGATGGACACCTGTGGTGCTGCGAGCATTCCAGGGTGGGCATGCGCAAGTGAGCGCACCTGAGTTGGACACGGGCTTAAATGGGCGGTGTCATGAGGACGCCAGGACTGACAGTACTGACGAGCAGCAGCAGTAGAAAGCAGCCAAGAGGGTGAGATGCACCAGGGGCTGGGAGCCTCCCAGCCTCCAGGCCCCCCGGCACCCCTGCCTGCCATGTACCTGGCCACCTCTACTAAATAAAGCATGAAAAGCCACTGAGGGCTCCAAGACTCCCTTCCTTGACCCATCTGCTAAGAACCATCCCAAACTCACTCCGTACTCCTTCCTGCCGCTACAGAAGGCATCCTGCCTTTTGGATAAAGATGCTGCAATGCTAAAAAATTCAATAGGTCAGCCATACACAGGGAGGATATGGACTTGAACCCAGGTCTGATGCATAGACAGTGTTTTCCCTTCTAATTGTCACACATGCCCTTTCACACCAGGAAGTGATCCTTCCTGATCTGCTGACCACAGCATGTGAGGTCAAGGGTGAGCACAGGAACTCTGAGAAAGCTCTTCTGGTCAATCCACTCCCCCTGCCCCTTAGGAATGCCTCTCTGTGGGAGGGTCAGGGAGAGGCTGGGCCGGGCTGACTACTTTGAGAGTGTGAGGGTGTGTGCATGCCTGTGTGCCCAGGGAAAGAAACCAACTGGCCGATAAGCCCTCTTGTTTCCAGAGCAAAGCACCAATTAAACACGAGGCAGATGTGAGCAAATAAAGCTGTGGCGTCCAGAGAGAAAATCAATACTAGATTGTATGTCCGGGCCCAATCATATACCAATTAATACAGCGTGGGTGGGGCTGGGTGCGGAGAGAAGATAAGCCCTGGGGCCAGCAAGCAGGTTGAATGTCCCCCCATTCTGCTCCCCCACAATGGGGGCTCACAGCCTAACATTTTGCAGGTCAGGGCTGCCAGTTCTGATCCTAAAGAACTGTGCCCAGAGTCCAGGGGGTGGTGGGGTGCTGTGTAGAGGGGAAGGTGAGAGGGAAGGGAATAAAAACAGCTCCCCTCAACTAAGTTAGCAGCTTGAAAGGAAAGGAGGAAAAAGCCAGAGATGCTTCGGAAGATGGTACCACGCAGGAGGGCACGGTTGCCCAGCCCCGGCAGGTGGGCTGCTGGATGGTCATTTAGCCACGGAAAAATGAGAGGGATGCCTTTGAAACAGAAAGAGAGGTGAAAATGGGAAAACCAGTAATTTCTACCCCCACGAAATGATATTGGAAGCCCCTGGTTATTCTGTCCGTTTTATTTAGTTCAGGTGGTACAGCCAGTTAATAAATAATTTTCACAAGGGGTGATAAAAGACAAATGGCAAGGGTTTACAGCAATAGGACCTCGTAACCGTGGGGGATGGGTTGTCCAGAACATTCCATGGCTCAGTCTCACCGCCAAGGGACCAGGCAGTGTGACACACAGTCACCTGCCAACAGAGTTTGAGTCCAGCCAGCCCCCTGCCCCTGGGGAGGTGTCTTTGGCATCATCAAAAGGACAAGTCAGAAGTGCCAGCATCCCAGGGAGAGGAAATCTGGCTGTGGGCTTGGTGCCTGGTGGAGATGACAGTTACAGACCGTGAAGTCCTGTCCTGGTTGGGGTCAGGGAACATGATCTGGAGCAAGCTCGTCTTTCCACAGACATCCCCAGTGCTTTTGGGGAAAGGAGAACCAGCGTGCAGGGAGCAGAGAACAAAGCGTAAGGAGGGCGGCGAGTTCACAATGAGACCTGCGCCTACTCCTGTTCTGACCTCGGGAAGCCCCTCTGGCCAAAGCCTCCGCTGTCCCCTACCTGCTCCCAGTTGCAGTCCCAGAAGCAGAGGCTCTTTTTGAGTGGAAGTTCTGTGGGCCAAGGACTGTTGCATGCCAAAGAAAAACGAAATTTGCTAGCCGAATATTTTTTAGACATTTTGCAAGATGCACGGCCTCCCTGACAATTTTTAATGTACTAACTGCCTGGTCCAGTGAGCTGATTAATTGGTGCTGGAGAGATCAATAAAAAACAGAAAATTAAAACAATTTTAAAGTGATTAAGTAGTTTAACACCTGTCTCCCGTCACGTCAGCGCAGGAAGAAAAATAAAGCAGGTGTCGAAGGGGCCTCCTGAAGCAAGAGAAAACAGCGCCTGCCTCGGAGAGATGACAAATCACAGCTGGTGGATCAATCTGAGTGCAAGAGCCCTTCCCTGGTCCATTGCAGCAGCAGCAGCAGGGACCAGGGACCCCCAAGGCTGGCCACCTCCCCCTAATGCCCTGCCAGGACGAAACAGTCTGTCTACATTGAAAAGAGGGCAGGAGGGGGCAAGGGGCCCTAATTGCTTAGCTTGGACCCCTGGATGGGATCACATGGGAAGGCACTGGCTAACCTTCTCCTGACCTCGTATCTAGCCAGAGTTGCATCCATCGTGTGTAGAAGCTTCCAATGCCATCGAAGTGCATTTTGGGTGTCATCAGGTCAAGAGAAGGAAGTGGACTGTCACAGTTCTCTAGGGCTACCAGATCATCCCTCTGGGACTTTCAGGTCTCTACGTTTAGTCCTAAAAGAGACAGAGCTTCCCAACTGTCACCTGCTGTGTGGCTCCTACTGCCTGGCCATTCCTATGGACAGCGCAGTTACCTGTTGGGTGACGGCCCAAATGTCCCTGTACCACCTCACTTTTCTTGCCCACTCCCAGCAACTAAAATGGCAGCTGCCCAGCAAGATGCACCTTCTCCATAATTTCATATACTTTGACTCAAAATCACCAGAAGTAACTCTAAGAGTGCAAGAAACCCCAAGATGATTCTTCGCCAGCTGCCAGGCACCCATCCCCACTGCCCCAACAGTGGAATGATGTGACGTTTGTGAACACTGCACAAACCTGTTTTACTTGCAAGTGGGCTTGAATTTTGCAATTGTAAAATGGAGATAATCTTAATGTTATTGCGTTCTGGAAAATTGTATCCATACTGTCTTGTGGCTTCTCTGCTGAGCAAAGGTGGGGGGTAGGGTGGGGTCGGGAGGGAGATTCAGGCCTTCCATATAATCCTCAGCTTCCTGGAAGAGAAGCCGAGGACCTTGACCAACCTCCTGCACGTGGGGCAGAAAGGTCATGCTCTTGACAAGCCTTGTTCATACTCACCTGTTTGGCGGGACATCACATGCTTGTTTCCTAGTCTCCATCAACCTGTTCACCTTCAAGCTCCCTGGGGCAAAAGCTTTCACCCCCAAAAACAGGAGAGAAAAGGAACTCTAAGCAACAACAAAGAAACCTGCAGCAAAGTTTAAAACACTAACACTTGAAAACACTGTAAAATATGATTTAAATATTGAACACCATAGAACGTCTTAAAATATTAAAGCCCTCTGCTGTTCTCAGCAGCCCCCACTCCCTAAATATGAGCAGCAAAGAAGTCGGCAACAGTCAAAGGACGAGGGCAAGCTGGACTTTTCCCCTCTCCAGTAACTTTCCTTTGGGCTGTGAATTCTGGTTCTAGAATTAGCGGTTGGGCCAGTCTATATCCACCTGTTTGGGACCATATTAGTCTCAATGCAAAGGGTCCCTTCAGAGTAAATTTTATGCCAGTCACAATTTGACAAAAATGTCCCATCTTCAGCTATTGGCCCAGTCTTTAAAATAATCCAGCCAAATCTCCACATCTCCACCACCATATGTGACCTAAAGGTCCCACAGTCCCACTTTCTCATGGCTCCCAAATGTTTGCCAAGGGTGTCTGCTCCAGGGTGCACCTCTCAGCTGCGGGAGGGCTGAGCAGTGGGCCAGCCTGCACCAGAGGTGAGGACCCCAGTTACCCACAATGCCTTACCCAGGGGGCTAGCCCTGGTACCTCACCGCTCTCCGCAGCAAACACAAAGTTCTTGACACGGCGCCCTCAGGCCTGCAGTTGCTCCCGGTAGAGTAAGCCTCAGACTGACGGAGATAAAGTTTCCCTGGGCCCAAGTTCCAAACTCGGCTGTTTTGTTTCTGTTAAAATGCAATTGTTTTTCTCTGGAGTGTGCAGTGACTGCTCAGCGTCAGGAAGATGTATGAAAACCTCCACTTCAATTCAGCATCCCTTTTCTCCCAGACAAACACGGTCGGATTTTAATAAATCAAAGAGCCACACTGTTTAATAAAAATTTATTGACTTACAAGTGATTATTTATCAAAAGACCATTAATAGCAGGTACTGAAATGATGTGTTACTGGGTGGTGCTGGGAGACTAATAGGAAATCAATGCAGCTGGCCGGCCGGAATGCATATGAGAAGCCCACCCCCCCCGACAGCCAGCACAATTTCCCCAGCAAAATACACCAGACGCTACCCCTGGTGCAATGAAAAGTTCCCCCTTTTTATTTATCGTTTACAAATGAAATGATCAATACTTTTAATCTAGAGCAAAATTTATTAACTTTCCCATCGGAGAGAGACATATTGACTGGGGGGAGTGGGGGTGTTGGTGCAATGGAAGATGGATGGCTGGATGGTCGTCTCTTAACCTGTCCAAGAGTCAGTGTGCGTGCAGCTGCCCTTCCAGCCTGATGTCCCAGGACACACAGGGCGGGTGCGACTGGAGAAATCGAGTCTGGCTGCCCAAGACGCACAGCAGGTAGAGGGGACCTCCGACACAGTGAAACTCTCATGCATCAGGCCACTGCGGGAAGCACTACCCCACAGATCATTGAGTGGTCAATTCCAGGGAGAAATGGCAGGACTTCTGGACCCAGGAGACTCCCACTGGACAACAGGGTCAGTGCCCACCACCGCTAGGGTTCTGTGTGAAGGGCTGAGGCAGGATGGTGCCCAGACACGCACTCATCACGGGTCTGGTCTGGGCAGTCACGACTCTGTGAAACACTCCGACCACCTCACATTCAGGGAGTTGCATCTAACAGTGAAGCAGCAAGTTCCAAAGCTGGTTCTACTGTCACAAGGATGTCATCTCAGACTGTTCCAACGAGCTTATCTTGCTGAGCTCTGGCCTGGCTGGCAGTCTTCTACTGAGCTTCCTTTTTGGGGGAGTATTAGCCTCTTTTACAAAGTTCCTTCTCTAGTTAGGGAGGCGGGTTGGGGTGGAATACTCATGCTTGAGTGAAAAAGTCTTTACAAGATCCACCAAGTGCACCCAGTCCCACATACTTATCTGAAATACTGGGGACTCTCCTTTACATGTGGGACGCCCCCTGAAGCTCAATCTCTTTAGGTCCAGTGTTTTGGAGGAAGGAAATGGATTCAAACTGGCTTCTTATCTTTCTGAACCCAGATGACTTTATAGCTTGAAGCCAAAGTCTGAACAATGGGTTTTTAAATTACAGAAATTTCAAAAGGGGCTTTAGAGGTCATCAAGCCCAAGTCTTTAGTTACGGATCAGGAAAAAGACACAGAAAAATAAAATCAAACAGGAAATAAGTAGCAGGTTTGGAGGTGGGGTCAGGAGCAGGAGCTGGCCAGTGCCCATCCCACTAAGTAATGCCACTTGGCTCTGCTCCTCGTCACCCTCGGGACTACAGGAGTAGGTGTCACCTTGCACTTTCCATTGCTTTACGTAATTGTTCTTATCCCTAGTGCTGTGATGTCTGACCATACAAGAAGAACTCAATGTACCCCAATTCAATTATCCTAATCCAAATATTCTGACAGGTAGCTTGAGGCCTATAAGGGTCCCAATAAAAAGGATGAATCAGCTTCACGAAGTCTACATTCTTGTAACAGGCAATAAATAAAAAACCCGAGACTCTGTTTTGCAGTGTAATTCACATCCCTTTGCCTCACTTTACAGTAGGGGAAGATCATCATTTTATTTCCACAAGTACTTCTTTACACAGCAGTGATTCTAAACCAGGTTCCTTCAATACTCTGCTGTCATCAGCAGCAGACAGGCCTGTTGAAAAGAATGTGAGAAAACCAAAAGGAAAATTTTAAAAAATACCTATGAAAATCATGAAATAAACATCCTAAACAACAAAGTTTTCAAAAAGGAGACAAAAGGGGAACTCGATCTTCAGGATCAATTTTTAAAGGTCATTCCAGATGTCCTTTAAACACTTTAAATATACCACACCTCCTTTAAAGGCTGAAAGCCACTGTTTAAACATTTTGTAAAATAGTTTATAGAAGGTTGTTCTTTCAAGTCATAGTAGTGGCTTAAGGAGAAAAAAATAATTTTTCACTTGTTAACAATGGCAGAAAAGAGGAAGAGGGAGGCTCTTTAAGGAGGGGATGGAACAGGAGGGCAGTTGGGGTGAGTTAGACTACGAGTTAGGTAAGCAAAAGTGCCATATTGAAGGGGTACAGGGAGAGGCCTTCGCTTCCACATCTCCATGATGAAGGCGAGGGCAGCCTTGGAGAGCGGTCACTCACCATGGCTGCTATACAACCCTGACAGGTGTTATGACTGAGCTAAGCTGGAGGAAGAGGGAAGATGGAGGGACAGATGGATGGGGAAGCCGTAGGGTGAGGCAATTGCAGAGGTTGACTTTCCTCCACAGTGACTGCAGTTGGGCAGAGGAGGCCCACAAAGCTTGCAGTTCCTTCTGGTTCTGTGGAAGCCCAAAGCAGATGCCCATGGTGTACCAAATACCCACAAGCCCATCCCGCACCCTCATGAATGCTGAGAGTCTGTTCTTGCCTCATTCCTGTATTCCTTGTTGCTACCCACAGTCCTCACGTCCAGGAGGACCATCTTCTCCCACCTCAGAAGACAGTTCCCCGCCATACATCTCATCTCCATATCACCCAACATAGCAAAATCCCTCATCCAGTCTGTACTGGAGATTGTGAATGAACTGGAGGGATGCAAACATCTGACACGAGTAGTCTACCTGCTTCTGAATACTATTCCTCGTTCCAGAAGTCAAGCAGATTCCCTACAGGCCCAGGATTATGTTCAAGGCGGGGAATTTTAATTTTGCTAAGAAACATCTTGCTTAGAGCTACATCTAGGGGAGGAAGAATGAAGGGAAAAATCCCTCAATTCATTCACCATCAAAGACAATTTTATTTACTCACAAAAACAAATCCAAAGCCCTGTGCGGCAGTGCTGACCTCAGACCTTACCCTGCCACATTTCATAAGCCTGTATTATAACACTGAGCTTTACTTATCCTTCACTCATAGTAGCACTTAATCCCCACAACAACCCTGTGAGGTAGGTTTTACCACCCTTCCCCCTCCGGAACCAGGTTACAGATGGGGAAACTGAGGCACGTGTTAACAAAGAACAAGTCACATGGGAGTTCAGGAATAGCAGTGGCATCAACGCAGAGCAACTCTGGGTTTCCACCACGAGTTGCAGGTCCACTTCGCCCGTTCCGAGCCCTTGGGCACTGCCTGTGGGCAGCAGCACAAAAGTTGGAAACTTCATTCTGCTGAAAGCCTCTGAAGATGACAGTTTTCTTTCTATCACCTCTGCAGAGTTCCAAGGTTGGGGGTGATGTTCAGGCTAAAGCAGCAAACCACCCCGCCTCGGCAGTGCCTCTCCTCCCGAGGGGGTGGACCCTGGCCCAACCAAGTCCCTGATGCGTGGGCATCTGTAACACACTAACCTAACAGCCCAAACGCAGAAACGTGGCCAATTTATCCCAATCACTCAGCCCACACAGGTGGAGTTGACTTTAATGGCATTCCTCCAACGGACTCATTGTGAAAGAAACAAGAAGGCAGCTCATCCTGGGCAGCGATGCCCAGTAGTGCTCACTTCAGACACAAACCCAGGGACCCTGGGTGCTCTGAAGAAGCTGGAGTCCTGGATCCAGAGCAGCCCTAAGAGCCCTGGAGTCTGGAAAGGATGCAGCAGTGGGGGTGGCAGCAGCGACGGTGGTGACAACTCCAGCTGGCTCTCTGCTCAGGATTCGGGCGTGGAAGCTCCAGCCAGCACGAGGCGCTGGCTTCAGGACCGGCTTCTGTCCTCATGGTTCCCAACGATCATCTTGCTGTACAGTTTCTGCTGCTCCTCTTTGAATGTGTCCTTCACCTTCTCCCTCTTCAGACCACCATCCCTGATAAAAGAAAAGTTGGCTGTAATGGCAGACAGTAGGTCCTACCTGCCTTTGCATCACAGGTGGGTGCACCCTCCTGCTCAAAAACCAAGGAAAAACCTGCCAAACAAAAGCACTCCATGCTCTTAGCTGCCCCAGCCTCCTGAAATCCAGCCCTTCTATCGAAAAGTCACCCTGCCTTGGGGTCAGAACTCATTATTCCTATTCAAGATACTATGTAATTGCTTAACCCTAAAGAGTTACAGGTTCTTTCTAGTCTAACTCATCTTCATCTTAAAAAAATAATGGAGATTTTGTGGCATTATGGAAAATAAGCCAAGCTTAAGGAAATATTGAGACTTAAAATGTAGGTATCTGTAAAGCTTGTCTATAAAATTCTGACCCAGAGAGTCTCTAAATTTATGCAAACAATAGATACAAATGGAAATACAAGTTCTTACTTCTTTCATGCCCAAAGGGTGGTATCGCAAGGAAATAAAGTGAACTTCAGAGTACTGGCCTAACCACCTAGCACCTCCCTCCAACATCTCCAAACAAATCTATTAAAATTTGGATTTGTTTCTTTATCACCTTCTGTGACTAATGAAAATGCAAGCCCACACTGTGACTTCCATTATATTTTTTGAGTGATGAAGGTGTTAGTGGTACATGAGGCCATTGTCACTGGACAGACCTTACACTATGAGGCTTTGTATCTGCTACACCCTTTAAAATCCACAGAAAAGACATCCTCTTTCAAAAATAGCCACATTTGTTTTAATTTGGTCTCAGTAATAGGGAACATAAAGAAGTGATTAAACATTCAAACTCCTGAAACAGAGTTCAAAATTTGATTCCAAAGAACAAACAAGACCCAAAATTAGTAGATGGAAGAAAATAATAAAAATAAGCAGAGATAAAATATGGATCAAAAAAACTAGAAAAGATAGTGAAACTAAGAGTTAATGCTTCAAGAAGAGTAATAAAACAGGTAAAAACTCTAGCTAGGTTAACAAAAATAGAGAGAAAACATTAATAAACAGATTCATAGATGAAAGAAGAGACATTACCACAGATCGAGAAATAGAAAGGAGCATCAGAGATTATTATGAGCAATTAAATGCCAATAAATGTGATAACTGTGAAGAAAAAAATTTCTAGGTCAATATAGTTTCTCAAGACAAAACAAGGAAGAAATAGAAGAGTTGAATAAACTGATCACAAGCATGGAAACTGAAACAGCAATAACAAGTCTCCCCCCAAACAAAAGTGCAAGACCAAAAGGCTTTAAAAATGAATTATATCAGACCTTTAAAGAAGCACTTATGCCCATACCATTCAAATTATTTCTAAAAACCCAAGAAGAGGGAATGCTTCCTGATACATTTTATGATGCCAACACTACCTTAATCCCCAAATCAGATACAGACGGCATAGAAAATTATGGACTAATATCCCTGATCAACAGTGATGCAAAAATCTCCAACAAAATACTTGTAAATCAAATTCTACAATTTATCACACGAGGATTATAGATCATGATCAAGTGGAAAGTATCCTCCGATGCAAAGATGATTTGATATACATAATCAATGTAACACATTGTATCAACAAAAATATACATAAAAATCATATAATATGAATAGACACAGAGAAAGCATCTGATAAGATTCAGCACTATTTTATGATAAAAACTGAACAAGGGGGCCTCCCTGGTGGCGCAGTGGGTTAAGCAACGCACTATGAAGCAAACCGCAGCCACTGCAGCACGAGTTCGATCCCTGTTGCTGGCCAGGGTGGGGGACCCACAGGGCACAGCAGACCTCTCCTGCTGTGCCCGCTGCTCCACTCAGCAGTGTACTTCAGTTCATCTGCCTGTTCTGCTCCCTGCTCTCTGTGGTGAATCCTCTCACCCCCCCCCCCACACCTCTGGCCTGTACCCCAGTGCTTGTATGCATAAATAAATAA
>JAGFMF010011796.1:5688125-5740260 GCA_019455555.1 Galemys pyrenaicus | reverse complement strand
CTCAGCAGTGTGCTTCTGTTGATCTGACTGTTCTGCTCCCTGCTCTCTGTAGTGGGTCCTCTCACCCCCCACGCCTCTGGCCTGTACCCCAGTGCTTGTATGCATAAATAAATAAATCTTTAAAAAAATAAAATAAAATAAAAACTGAACAAGATGGAACTAAAAGGAACCTACCTCAATATAATAAAGGCTATGTATTACAAATCAACAGAAAATATAATTCTTAATGGTAAAAAACTAAAAGCTTCAACTTTAAAATCAGCATCAAGAAAAGGATGCCCACTATCACAACTCCTATTTAATTTAGTACTAGAGGTTTTGGCTAAAGCAGGTTTTCCTGACAATAAGAAATAAAGGGAATCCAAATCAGAAAAGAAGTGGTAAATCCATCAGCAGTTGCAGATGATGCATTATATATAATCCTAAAGACTCCACCAAAAAAGCTGTTACAAACAAAACATGAATACAGCAAAATGACAGGTTGCAAAATTAACATACAAAAATCCATAGTATTTTTATATACAAACAACAAACAAGAAGAAAAAGAAATTCAGAAGACAGTTGCACTCACAATCAGTTAAAGAGAACCAAATAACCCTGTAACCAAAGTGGTGAAGGACCTACACAATGAGAACTTTAAGACTCAGTGACATAAGAGACGGAAAAACAATACATGCTCATAGACGAGGAGAATCAATATAATAAAAAAGACTATCCTGGGCCTCCCTGGTGGCCCAAGGGGTTAAGACCCACACTGTGAAGCATCCCCAGCCACTGCAGCATGAGTTCAATCTCCGGCCAGGGAGGTGAACCACATGGTACAGCGGACCTCTCCTGTCTCTCCCACTGCTCCCCTTAGCAATGTGTTTTGGTCTATCTGCCTGTTCTGCTCCCTGCTGTCTCCAGTGAATCCTCTCACCCCCCACACCTCTGGCCTGTACACTCCAGTCCTTGTATGCATAAATAAATAAAACTTTTAAAAAAAAAGACTATCCTACCTAAGATGATATATACATTTAACACAAGTCCCATCAAAATACCAATAATATTCTTTAAAAAAACTGAACAAAAAAATATTGAAATTTGTATAGGACTACAAAACAATTCAGACAGCAAAAATAATCCTGTGAATAAAGTAGAGAAAGGGAGGCATCACGTTAACTAACTTTAAACAATATTATAAAGTAACAGTACTAAAAACAATATGGTATCGGCATAAAAACCAACACATGCACTGATGGAACAGAATTAAAAGCCCAGAAACAAATCCATATACCTATCAATACTTAATTTATGATAAAGTAGCCAACCATACAATGGGGAAGTATTAGCACTGCTGGATAAATGGTGCTAGGAAAGCTGGAAGACTACATGCAAAAGAATGAAGTTGGATCACTCTAACGCCACTGCACACAAAAAAATTCCATATAGATTAAAGATCTAAATTGTAAGACCTGCCACGATAAAATAAGTATTAGAAAGTACTGGTGATATGTTCCAGATATCAATGATAAAAATGTCTTTGGAGACTCAACTCCTATAACAAGGAAAATAAGAGCAAAAATAAACAACTGGGATTACTTCAAATTAAAAAGCTTTACATAGCAGAAGAAAATGTAAGTAGGTTAAAAACACACCCTAACGAATGGGAGAAAATATTTACACAACACATAACTGACAAGCAGCTAATATCCCAGATATATAAAATACTTAAAACAATTCAACAATAGAAAAACAACCCAATTAATAAATGGGCAGCAGATCTGCACAATTAATCGAAGATATCCAGAAGTCCAATAGATATATGGAAAAATGTTCATCACTGTTCCCAATAAGAGAGATGTAGGTTAAAACAACACCTGTAAGAATGGCACATATTAACAAGACCCCCAACATTAAGTGCCATTCTTACAGCTGTTGTTTTAACCTGCATCTCTCTTATTTGGGAACATAAACTAGTGTAGCCATTATGGAAAATAACCTGAAGTCACCTTAAAAAACTAAAAATGGAAATACCTTATGATTCAGCTATCTCGATCTTGGACATCTATCCAAAGAATATGAAACCATCAATCCAAAAATTATATGATCTACAATGTTTACTGCAGTATTATTTATAATAGCTTAGGGCATGGAAACACTCTAAGTGCCCACTGACAGAAGGTGAATCAAGAAATGTAATACACATTCACACTATGAAATACAATTATTTATTCAGCCATAAAGAAAGATGAAATGCTGTCATTTATAGCAAAATGGAAGGAGCTGGAGGGAATTATGTGCAGTGAAGCAAGTTAGAATGACAAATACTGGACAATTTACATAACAGATGATTTGATAGAGTGAAACACTTACTGAAGTGAGGTTTCTGAAATTAAGTGGGAAGGGAGGAAGAAGGGTCAAGGAGACGTAAGTGATGATAGTGGGGGGAAAACCAAAATCTTGTGCCAGGAACTGTGC
Organism: Galemys pyrenaicus; assembly: GCA_019455555.1. Taxonomy (NCBI): domain Eukaryota; kingdom Metazoa; phylum Chordata; class Mammalia; order Eulipotyphla; family Talpidae; genus Galemys; species Galemys pyrenaicus. The sequence continues at coordinate 5,737,800 of JAGFMF010011796.1, read as the reverse complement.
TGGTCAGTCGACCACTGTCTCGTTTACGCCAAAAGAGAGTAAATCTATTGTTTGTTTGTTTGTTCTTCAGTGTTTTCATTTAGTGATAATCTCTACATTAAACTCCCCAAAACTCTGTTGATAGCTATATGGAAAAAAAAAATCAAAATCTATCTTCAATGCTGATTCTTACTTTTGAAATCTTTGAGTTTCAGTTTTCATCTGTAAATTGGGACTAACAATGTTTATGCTTCGTGAATGAAATGGGGCTAAAATGGGATTATTATATTAGCAGCACAGTGTCTGGCACTTAACACTCAGTAAATTTTAGTATTTTTTAAAAGACCATAATCTGAGTGCCAGACTACTACTTCCAAGAAACCACAGATCAGCTTAAAATTTTAATTTTCTATACTTTCTTTTCCCATAATCCCCACTTTAGTCAAATGCCCTCCAGAACTTAAAACCTAAGGATCCAGAAAGAGGTGAAATAGTTTCCCCAAACAAGCACTCACCTACCCCATCAATCTCCTGTTCTTTGGTATTTAACTATTCCACAGAGTCAAAAACTACAACCCAAGGCCAAAGCCAGCTTGATGTGCTCCTGTAGTTTTATTGGTATACATCTGTCTCTAGTTGTTTTCTACTCCAAGAGTAGAGTGAAGCAGGGGCCAGATGCCCCACAAAGTTTAAAATATTTATGATTCTTTACAGAAAAAGTTGTCAACTCATATAATAGTTGGTAACAAAGCTATGTGCAACATACAGAATTTTTACCTTTTTATGAATGGTCTGGTTTTTCCAAATATACTAAGATCAGAGAGCCCTGAACACTTCCACAAGGTTTCCAAATCAGCATCAGGTCACCCTACCTAAACATATGAGCACTGTGTAGAAACCCTGGTAAGTGAGGGATACCCCCAAAAGGCACACAGAATCAACTGCTTCAGTCAAAGCACCCCAGCTTCAAGCTCCCCAGGAGAAAGGTAGCACAGATCTCTTCTGAGCTGGAAGAAGGACCCACAACTCAGTCTCAAGGGCTGGTAGGTTTAATTTTCCATACCAGACAGAAGAGAATTCTGTCAATTAGTCAATGATTCAGCATCTGCTTCAGAAATTCATATTCTCCTAGATTCAGGTGATAAAATCTGACTCTGACTCACCACAGCAGATCCACAAGTCCTCCCTGCCTGGCAATGGCAGATTTCACCCTATTTGCAAACTGGACAGCATCTTCATCTGCCTGCAAGAAAGAATGGATAAAAGCGCTCAGCCCAATCTCAGTCAGGCCTGTGCACTGGAAGACTCTGCAATAGTGTAGGTGCCTACCTCTCTGGTCATGGGAGGCAGATACCAAACGCTGCAGACAATGGCCCAACTGGTCATCATTCTCAGCAGGTATGTCACCATTCCATATTTGCTGCTGTTCCAGAAGGCATCACCAAATTGAGGGTCATACTGAAAACCAATGCAAAGTGATGGTGAGAAGTCAGCAGTTTGAACAGCAGTAGGTGTCACAGCAGCTAATCTGATAGCACCACTTAGGGCAGTAGCAGCATTAGAAAGCTGCTCCCAGAACCTGCAGGAACACTATGGACGTCACTCTATGCCCCTGCAGTTCTGACCTCTAGCAACATTAACCCAAGATTTTGCTACATATCATTAAGAAGGATGCTCCTAATCATCGTCCTCAAAAGTCCTTCCTCTTTGTAGTTTCACATCTTTCTTACTCAAAGATTATAAACTCATAGCCTATTATTCAGTTTTTGAAGCATAGTCAAAAACAGAGAATAGGATTAATGTGCTCCCATATATCCACTCCCCAGACTCAACAATTACTAACCCTGCCCCGTTTATAAAGCTATATCCAACACCAGGTTATTCTACAGGAACCTCCCCCAAACATAATATTTTCCTACATAAAGAACACTGGCAAGGATGCTGTTATGGGGACTCCAGAACTGGAGAGGGGTGGGTTGAGTTTAAACTATACGATCATTTTGGCACTTCAAGGTCAAAACTTGTAATTTTTAGGATAAAAAATGATCATGCCTTGATGTGGACCTAACTACAGAAATGACAACACTTAGATTTAACTATAGAAACTAAAATATGTAGATTTAACTAAAGAAGGCCTAATGAGTTCACACTATAATACCAGAAGAAAATAAGGGGGAAGAATCAGTTTTAAACAGAAACATAATAGATATATGAAGAAAGTCTTATATTTTATAAAGCACAATGTGATGGTTATCTTGTATTATGTGAGTCCTTTGTCTAGGCTGAGCCTTTATTCTATGCCGGGCAGACACTATGAAGAGAAAAACAAAGAAAAAGTTCAAAATAGCAAAACAAATTCCTCAATATCAGATGCCTTGATTTTGGTGAAAATGTAAAACTGATAGTATTATCCAAGTTTGGCTCAATCAATGAACGCTTCACAAAAACTAAAACAGTATCTGTGCAGAAGCACTTAGTCATGTGGGCTTTACTACTTCTACAAATAAGTGAAACTACATGTCAAGTGCAGGTCTTTTTCTTTGGGAAGCAGTCATACTTGTCCCAAGTGTCATTCTAAGGAGCTGTAGCAATGCCCAGGACAGGATCAGAAATGCAAGTTCAAGATCTCTAGGCATTTGTATCTTTACAATCCCTCCAGGGATACTTACATAGCTAAGATTTAAGAACAATGCGCGGGAGTGAGCAGCAGGGGCTCTGCCCAGCAGTTTATTTAAATAAAAACATATAATGAAGCACTACATGCCCCAAGTAGTAAAGTGCAGAATGGCATGGATCGCAAATGCCACGCCCCAGTCCTATACCCATGGCAGCCACTGCTGAGATCCTCTTTTCTTTCTTGCTAAATGGAACACAGAACCCTCCACAAATTGCTTCGTAGCCCTGACCCATGCATGGGTCAGTTACCCTGCAGCCACTGCTCATGTGCCATCCCTGCCTTGTAAGGGGAGTGGCTGGACAGAATTTGCTTAACTGAATTTCAAGTACAACTCTAACTCAAACTTACTCATTACTTACTCTGAACTAAGATTCTGACCTAAATACTTTAGATGGCTGACAATTGCCTGCTCTGTACCGTAATAAGATTGTTTTATAAACAATAATATACATCTGTTAATAAAATCAGATGATGTGGGGGGTGGGCAGGAAGGAGAAGAGGGAAACTGGCTAACTGATCCTCAGTTTTCTCTGTAGCTCCAACGTTACAGGTGTGTCAGACTAGAAAAGGTCTTCAGGCCCACTCATTGTGGCAAGCTATTCTCGGTATGTACGAAGACACCAACCTCAGATAGCAGCCTTGTTTCCTCCTTTTGAAATAAGGACACATCTGTACCCCTCCACTTTCACCACTCCATCAGACCTGACAGCCTTATCCCTGACTCGCTGACATAAGCCACCCTTTCAAGTGAAGTGGTACAGAAAGAGCTAGAGGTACAGAAAGAGGAGGAAGAGAGGTTTCGGCATTTCCTGAACATGGCGGTGTTGACCAGGTATGGGCTACTGTCCTCCTAATGGGGTCGTGACAATTTCGCATTCAGCACTCTGCCCACACTAGCCTCACCCCACGCTGCCCTACTGGAGAAGATCAACTGCTCACTGCCGACATGGCTCTTCCCCACCATCTCTTGCTGTGTCCCATTCACAGCAGCTGTGAGAGAGGTCTTGTACCTTGATAGCAACAGGGTAAACCGTGGCTCCAATTTCAAAACTTCCCTTTTTGAACATCATCACTGATGTATTATTGATGCAAGTTCCTAAAATGGAGAAAATAAAATGCTGTTTAATTCTTTACTCAGGGTATTAGGAATTTAAGGACTAAATACAAATAAATATAATAAAATCCTGATGTTTCTGCAAATAGGACAAATGTATCATCTTCCTAGTTTATAAATGAATACTTAAAAGAAATGAACAAAATATTGTACTGCCTTTTTGTTACAGGGTCACTTTCCTTGGCCCACGCACACTAGCCTAGATGAAAGGTCAGAGACACCCAGCAGACGTGGGAGGTCTCAGTGAGAACGCCACAAAAAGTTAAGACCCCCATCAGTAATATTATAGAAGGGATCCTGCATTAAGGAAATTCAGAATCTTAGTCCAAGTTCTGAATTTCTCGAAGATTTTAGTCCTTCGACCAATATGAAGGAGGCCCAATGTTAGTCAGTGAAATCAGGTAATCCCAACAGGAGTTGATGGACTTGGCTTCAAGGCAACACCAGGGTCACATCGTACAGTCTCCCCACACAGCAGCTCTCCGTAGTGACTAACTCTTCTCACCTTCTGGGAAAATGAGGATCGGCAGTTTGCTTTTATCTTGCACGTGTTCAGTTAATCTTTAGAAGAGAAAAATAAAATGATCAGACAGCTGTGTGTCAAAAGGCATTTATAAATAATGTCCATAAATGACATTCTATAAAAGCAAGTTAACAAATACGACCCCATCTTTTATAAACTCACAACCTAAATGTCATGAAGACAGAACTTACAAGGAGAGCTCATTACAGTCATGCTGGGCTGGACCTACAGTCCACCTGGCTTAACACTTATCTCTGAGAGATGCAACAAGCAGAACTCAGTAGGTTCATTTGTCCCTGTAGAAGATGGTCTTAGTCTTTATTCTTCCGGTTCATGGCAAAGCTCTTGCCATTATTTGCACCAAATATATTTTTATTTTTTTAAAGATTTATTTATTTATGAATACAAAAACAGGGGCACAGGACAGATATGGGGGGTGGGGGGAGGGTGAGAGGATTCACCAGAGACAGAATGGGGAACAGAAATGGCAGAGCGACTAAAATACACTGCTAAGGGGAGCAGCGGGTGAGGTAGGAGAGGTCTGCTGTGCCACGTGGGTCACCTCCCTGGCTGGGACTGAACTTGTGTTTCAGTGGCTGCGGGTAGCTTCATAGTGCTGCACTTTAACCCCCTGCACCACCAGGGAGCCCCAAATATATTTTTCAAGCAGTAGTTTATTTGTGATAATGAATTAATTTTGAGAATTCAAATAGCAAGTTCATATGTTTTTTTATTCCAAGGAGTCTAAGAATAAAAAAGGTTAAGAATCATTATTAACTTGGTAAGGAATGCTATGTTTCCATACTTTTTACATTTCATATTTAAAAAAAAATGTTTTATTATGAAAATGGTATATACTCAGTGCCAAACGCATTGTAATTCCACTATAGAGGGACCACTGCTAAAAAGCTTACTTTCTGTTACTGCACAAACAGAACAGCATATTGGTGATTTACCTTTTAGCCACCAGGTGGCGATCTTTCACTTCAGAACGCTCAAACCAGACATGCGGGCAGGCCTTCACCATGGCTCTCTGAATCACACCCATGAGTCCCCCGTGCACTTGACCCACCTATTTCAGACAAAAGAATAACCGGTATCCAAGACATCCTTGCACAAATCCCAAACTGTGCAGCTAGCCTCAGCTTCTACAGTCTCTTACCGTCTAACGTTTTACTGATAATCATAGCCTTCTCACTATTAAGAAACCACTACTAGACAACCTGAATCTTGTTTTTCCTTTAAAGAGAGACACCAGAGATGTATAATTAAAAACAAAGTCGAAAACCTTAAGCAGAGTAATAAAGTAATAAAGCTGAGCAGCAGTCTGTGGAGAATGCCCTCCTTGGACAGATTCTTCAGCGCCCCTGGACCTCAAATCCTCCCTCCGTATTCTTCCTCCACCCTTCTGTAGTATCCCTGAACACCCAAAGTCTAATCTCCAACCACGCTCTCAGTTAATGCTGTCCAGACTGTCTCAGACCAAAGTCCTATAGAGTTTCCAGAAGCAACAGAAACATAACAGGCAGGTGTCTGTTGTACCCTTAAGAGAAAGTTCTGTGAAGGGTCCAAGATCCTCCCAGCTACAACCAGTCTAAAGAAACCCTACCCCCAAAAAACAACAGAAAGAGGTCTTACCATTGCATAATAGCCATCACTGGCCAAAATGATGACATCAATAGGAGAGGTATGATTGGCCACACAGATGCCACCATTTCTAGGTCTGTTTTCCCTGTGTTGAGAATGTATGCAAGGAAACAAAAATGGGTGTGAAACAATTCATATGGAATTCAGTCCTCTCCTCACCAGCTTTATCAGCTCTAAATGAAAGCTCCCAGGGCAGGTTACCGAGCTTTCCTCTGACAACACCTCACCTGTCATGGTAGGTGATGATGGCTGTCAAGGCTCGCACGCAGATCCGGTAACACATCAAGTGAACATGTTTACTCAGGAACTCCTTAAACCTGCAACAATAGGAGAAAGATTTTTGGTTTTATTTTATATGTAGGAACATAAGGAAAACTGCTGTCTCCTAAAACTTAGCTATCACTGCCACAGTCCTTTACAACTGCAAAGTATTTTTATAAGTATCATTGTATAGGGCAAAACCCTGTGTTAGTATCCTTATACTGCACGAGAAGAAGAACAAAGAAACAATGAGAATTGATTAGATTCATCCCCCTCAAGGCTTAGAATTCACAGCCCAAGAATTTCCAGCAAAGGTGAGCCTCCTTTCCCAGCAGCTGAGCAAATGCCAGTGTCAAACTCCTCATTTGTCTGGGATAAAGAGAAGTTTGCTAGTCCCAGAGCTCTCCAGAAGCAGCAAATTCCTATTTAAAAACACAGAACAAACAAAAATCCTTTGCTCACATTTTTAATTCCCTTCCAATTTACTAACACAGGAAATGCACAGAGTGTGAGGGTTAGAAGGTAGGGAGGGGGCGTGCAATACTAACAGATCAAGATCAGTAAAATAGGAAAAAAAGAGTTTTATGCTAATGCCACTGCTACCAGAATCCAACCAAGATTCTGTCCATTTGGCTACACCCAAGGCAGTAGCCTGGCCTTCAGTATCAGAGCTACCGTTCCCAGAATCAAGTACTTTTCACATATGGACACTTGAGCTGCACTCACCTCCCATTGGGCAAGTATCCCACCACGGTTGTGCCCACCACCAGAAGGCTAATTCCCGTGAAAGCAAGAGCTATCCTGTAATAAGAAGACAAGTTAAACCAAGGCAAACAAATCCTCGCACCAAATACAGAATTGGGTATTTTGAGAATGAAAAGTGGTCATAACAAAAAACACCCCCAGGATCTAGGACTTGGGCAAGAGTTCCATCTAGAAATGCAAGCAAACACATCAGAACCAGAGATCATTCAGATTCCAAACTACGGTGCAGGATGGATTTGGTTCTCAGCTGCTGATGCCAATCTTCAAGTATCAGGTAGCCAGAATGATGGAAAATCCGAAAGTTGGCTGTTCTGCCCTCAGGCACCTGCTGTCCTGCTGTCTTACCCTTCCCTTTGGCTTTAAACCCTGGCAGAAATACAGTTTCTCTGTGAAGGCAACAGGAAGTAGCGCCTGAAGGTACCAGCAAGACATACTCAGAATAGCACATGATACAGAAACACTGAGAGATCAATATTGCCTCTGTACTAGAGAGGGAGGCTGTAGGGAAGAATCAGCCATGCCCAGGGAGGAGGGGCCAGAAAGTACATCATGTTCCCTGTCCCTGGGTATAGTCCATCTAGACTGGCAATTTGTCTTCAAGAAACCCCAACTAATCCTGTCGAACCCCAACTAATTTCTGTCTGATATGCAGAGAATCCAAGTGCCTTTAAAGGATAATCATTAGTGTTCCCTTGCAAGAGTCAGATGAGTTGGCCAGGGAAAGAATCATACTGTCTTTCTAACTGGGAAAACAAAGCAGGGAACACTGGTAGGCGGCTCATGCCTCACACTCTGACTTTTGGCCCCATTAGGCCCTGTCCTCACCTGAGTGGCAGAAGGAAGCAATAGCGAATCAGCACTCCTAACCCCCACAAGATGGTGAGCCGAAGGCTGATGTACTGGAAGTTATAATTGGTTCTGCTCAGCAGGTTCCAGGACTCCAACTCCTCTGCCGAGAACCTCTTTGTCACCTCATCATCCATAATAGTCTCCATTCCTTTCCGACAAAAGTAGAAAATGTCAGAGAGCTCAAACTCTGCAGTATTATCCAGAGCCTTACTACTACCACTTCGACGAATTTCTTTGATCTCTTCTTCTAGTGAAGTGGGATCTTTTGCAATGATTCCTGCAAAAGAGAACATGCGTGTCAAGCAGCACGACAGGGTTGGAAAGCATGCTAAAAACAATCAGGACACATATCCTCCTTTTTACATAGTGAAGGGTGTGTGAGGGATTGAAAGCACTGAGAAACAAATTTCAAAGCGATCATTTCAGGGTAAGGTTTAAGACCCTTCTTACCATTCGTATAGGGCTTGTACAGTTGGTGGTTCTTCTCCTTGGCTCCTCTTTCCATTCTCAAGGTAGCCCACTGCAGCAGGGAAAATGGCAACAAGTAAGAACGAGGTTTTTCATTCACTGAATACCTCTATTTTCATTCTGTGAAAGTCTCAATTCCAGACTAAGGTTGAGATTTCAATTGAATTGGAGTGTGGTCAGGGATGCGTACATTCTAAAAGGAAACACAAGCCCTCTTGTTAGAGCATCTCCTAGCCCAGGCTAGATAAAAAGGACCAAAAGTCAAGTCACCTGCAGCAAAGACCTGAGATGTCAGGAAGGTTGTGTGTCTCTGTGTGTCCAAAACTCTATTTGGAGATGTAAAAAAATATAGGTTCAAATCTCAAGTTTAACACTTATGCTATGTCCCTTAAGCAGCTCACCCTAAAGCTTTAATGTCAGATTTTCTAACTACATCAACCTCCTACTGACCCCTCATGGGGTCAGTTTACTGTGTATGACAGAACTTGGGAAAGTGTAAAACACCCTAACTTTCCTCATTATTACTGAAATAGTAATGAATACTAGATCTAGAAAACAGGTTTTCCCTCAAGCATCCTCTCCATTAAAATTCTTGTACCTATAATGAGAGAAGCGGTTGGGTATCTCCCACTAACAAATAACAAAATAGGTTTTTTAAAAGGGTGTCTTTTCAAACAGTTTCCAAAGCTATGCAAGGCGGGAAAGAGCCCTAGCATTCCATGACACAGCAAAAACATGGCCCCAATCACTTGGTGTTGATTCTGCTGGCAGAGCCTGAAGTATTAGCAAAACTGTTCCTGTATGATCCAGCAGAGCCAAAAGCAGGTCATAAGTTTAATCAGTGATGATACCTCCTCTGGAAATTTCTTCAACATCACTGTCCAGGAAAAAAAAAATTACAGAAAGTCACCCACTCCAAAAAACCTAAAGTAAGAAAAATGGATATAATCCATTTTCTATTTCAGGTATTTAGCCACTGTCTCTATGCATCATGATCTCTTACAGAAGAAAACATAAATTAGATGGAGAGAAGTGAATTCTATCTGGAAATTTCATTCAGGGACATGGTGAATAAGGGACAAGAGAGTTAACAATAGTCTTGGCATACAGACACAGGTCACTCAACCAGAATTTAGTATTTTATATTTTTGCCAAAGCTCTGTACTTCAAACAAGTCAGAATCATAAAAACTCAATTTTACACTGACAGCTGACACTTAGATTAGATTGCAACAGGCAGGTAACCTATGACATCAAGCCTTGAGCCCTGGTTTCCATCAGTGCGTCAATAAGCAAAATGTACCCTGGCTGCAGTTTGTTTTAATGGGAGAGGTATTGGAGGCAAATACGTCTCCTAGGCGCTATCACAAAGCTCTGTCATAAACATCCACCCACTCTCCTGCTTTTTACTTCCAGTTTTACTTTCTAAAACTTGAGGTACATCACAAAATGTTTCTATGTTTAGGAGTGAACTGTCCAAAGTCATAGGATTTGGGGAAGAGGGGCAGGGTAAAAGGAAGCTGTTTGGTAATGGGCACAGCAGGACTGATGAACCAGCTTTTTGGAGCTGTCTCTTTAAGAAGTATAGTATCCAGATATCCAGAATCATACTGAGAATGCTAGGTTCAGAGTTCATTTCACTATAAACCTTTTCTCCTTCCTGATTTGAGATGCCATTTACTAAGCTAGTTACACTATCAGATTACTTAATTATTCCCGTCTCAGCTTTTCCCAAAAAGAAAAGAGATCATTTAAGGTTAACATTACACACAAACTTGGCAGGTGAAATTCAGGCCCAGTATTTAGAAATGCAAATAGCTGATGGTGCATTTTTGCTATTCATGCTACTTAACACTACTAGTTTAGGAACTAATCACATGAGCAAGGTATTCCAGTCTTAACACTAATCTCAGCAGCAAACCCCTCCTCTAGTCAACATCCAATGCATCTTCCCATGAAATAACCACATAGAATGAGGACTAAGACTCTTTATAAAAACCAACCTCCCATCATCCATGACCTATTTATCCTACACAATTTCCATCTTCTAACAACTTTCTCCCTGCTTCAGCTGTAATCTCAAGTAGCTGTCAAGTCCACACCTCTATCCTGACTTGACAAAATTGCTAACTACACATTCCAATCACTTGCTAGTCCTCTCCAACTCCAACCATCCCTCACCATCCAGCATGATGAGAATTGAAGGTGTGTCACCTCCTGTGACCAGACAAGCTCCCCTCCCTCTACCGCCCCTCCTGTGGTTGGTGCTGGGGCTTACTATCTTATGGCTCACCCAAGCTTCCCGACTTCCCATCTGTCACCAAGTTCTAGCAATCCTCCCTGAAAACAGCGCTCTTTCACAGCTGTCTTTCATGACCTCCATTCACTGGCTTCTGCTCCTGCCTACACTAACATAACAGCTATTTAATTGTTCTTTCTTCCCTCCAATGCATCCAGACTCATGCTGCCAATCTGATCATGTCAATTTCTCACTCAAAAATCTTCAATGGTTCCTCAATGCCTAAAGAAATACTTGCTTTTATAACCTACTACATTCCCACCTGTACCCAATGTTTTTCTTCTACTGAACTATGTACTATTTAAACAAGACTGTATGTTCTCATCTTCACTCACTGCACTTCTAAAATGCTATTTTTTCCTTTTCAAGATTCAGTTCAAATGCTAAAATGTATGAAATGTTACTTACCCAATTCCTGCAGTCAGAGTTAATCAATTGCCTGTGCTTTTTAATGGCCTCACATTCTGAATTAGTTATGTATGCATACATTTCTCATTCCCACTACACTATAAACACCCTGCGGTTGCATTTAATTCATCAACTCCTAGTATTTTTCTTCATCAAGGAAAAAGAGAGTCCTGAAATGGTCAGATCTAAAACCTTGTCCACCATGATGACATTTTCATCTCCATCAGTTTGTCCTTTAAGTTACTCAAGGTTATGTTAAAATCACTCTTCTCACTGGGGCACAGAGGACATGCTTGATTAACATTACCTGTTTCACTACAACCATGTCAAGTAGGTATCACTACCCCACTCTCTAGATGATGAGGCAGGCCAGAAAGTCTGGTAACTTAAGTCAAGTTTCAGGGCTGGTAAGAAAAGTTCCGGGATTCAAGCTAAGGCCATCTAACTCAAACACTTACACCACTGCACCACAATTCCACTGCCTGCATAGTTCCTTTCACTTGTGCACAACCACCACTGCTATGACTCTCCTCTTGCCAATTTTGCTTTGGAGTTTAACATCAACCCAATTACAAATGCCCCATCTTCTCTATCCTGACCCAATCAATCCCCTTCACATCAGGCAAGAAAACTCAGGTCACCTGTTTTCACCTTTCTCCTTTGCATCCAGGCTTTCTTCTCTCTCCTTTCCTACATTCTCAACTCAGTTGAAAGTCCACTCCAAGGAATTCTAGTCCACACAATACCATCACCACTATAGTGAGGATAAATCTGAAACTCAGAGATTAAGAAAAGTAAAACACTTTAACACTGCCCTCTGCACACAAAGATCTTCAGTGACTCAGCCAGCATTAACATGACCTTCATGAAGTTAAGTCTTCCAGAAGAGTGAACAAAAAAGGCCCAACATATTCTCTCTACAGTACTCCAAAGGTAGGTATACAAATATTTTCTTCTGGTTCCTTCATATAGCAGGATGAGCTAATCATGAGAGACTAGCTGTTAAGCTAGAGCTTAGATCCTTCAAAAGCATAGGTAAATGTGCTATTAGATATTCAATGTTAATAACCATCATAAAGATTATCTAGTACAATGTAAAAATGACTGGCAAAATCCCCAAAGAAAACTGAGATGCAAAATTACACATACATGCATTTACCCAATCATAAAATATGAATATACACTGAAAAGACTAATAGATAATACACACAAAAAAGTTAAGGTTCTGTAAGCTGTGGAACATAAGTGAATGTTTAAAGTTCTTTAATATTATATTACTACCTGGTCAGCTGTATAAAAAACCACTCCAAAATGTAGGAACTTACAACCCCAAAATCACTTACTTTGCTCAAGGATCTGCAAGTTGCATAAGGGCATGGCATCAGCTGGGTGACTGGAAGGCAAGGGACTGAAGCCCTTTGAAGGCTTGCTCACTCCTGTGTGGGCTGATCTAATTATCAGAGCCTCCCTGAGGCTGTGAACTAGAACACGCCTGGGTCTCAAAAGTCAGAAGTTAAATCATATAGCTACACACACACACACACACACACACCCCAGAATACTACTCAGCAATCAAAAAAGATAAACTTATGCCATTCACAGCAACATGGATGGAGCTAGAAGGGGTTATGCTAGTAAATTAAGTCAGAAGGGAAAAGAAAAATATCAGATGGTTCCACTTATAGGAGGAACATGGGGAAATCGAACAAAAGCTAAAAAAAAAAAAAAAACCACCAAAATTTGCAGATAAACTGTAGATCTGAGGCATACAGCATGGGGTGGGAGAGAAAGTCAAAATGGGAGAGAAGAGCACAATGTACTATGGTTATGGTTCATGGGTGATGTGGTGGTGGAAGAATTATAGGGGCTACACCTGAGGGGAGAAAATATTGTACAAAAATGAACAACAATGTAAGAAAATAAAGTGGGGGGAAGTTAAGCCACATTTCTAACTTAATCTATCATGTCTACCATGTTAAGTCGCTAAGGGAGGTCCCCACTCACAAGTAGATCAATTAAATTCCACCTTTTGATGGCAGATGTCAGAATCACTCAGGAAATATTAAAAAATGCCCACTCAGACTAATTAAATCAAATTTTGAGAGATTCTGGTTATTCCAAGGATGTGCATTTAAAATTCTTCTCCAGGTCATTCAAACATGTAGTTAGGGGGACGGTCTATGGAATTATATCTCTGAGTTTCTTCCACCTCTAAAATCATATATATTAATATCAATTCAGGAAGGGATAAAGAGGCTAAAAAAGGCAAAATAAAGATCTCCTTTCTATTAAAAATACCCACAAATATAGGTGTATTTGAGACATGGATACATAGATGTATCCTTTTTGAGAGCCAATATCAACCAAATCCAATATGTATCTAATACTCCTGATAAAAACAGCATTCAGTTCTTACTGTCCATTAAGGTCAACTCAGAGTAGTAAACCTTTTCAGAGGGTAAGACTGGACACTCTTCCAGGACCATCTTAGGCCACTGCAAGTACATATCAGTTCTTTCTAATCTATCCCTTATTCTAACTTTGCTAAGCTGTAATTACCCATGAAATTCAACAGGACAAACACCACAGGGTATCTAGAGCTCATTTGAATGACTGACATATACCTTTAAGAAATAAGAGGTAAAAATCTAGTTCTCAAAATTCTAAATCTTGAGGTTACAGATGGGTACCTACATACAAATAGGTATATACACACAAGTAGATGCATACATTCATACATACACTTTATTTCCATTATGACTTCTAAAATATTGTGCCCCAAACCAGTAATTTTCAAGAGGTGGTCAGCATACAGTCTCTCGTGGCTCAAGATTATTCCATGAACTGGCCAAACAACATGTACTTAATACATTTCCATTGTTTAATTATAAACTACACGAAGGTCACAAGAATATATAGTCACAATAAAATAGTCACAATGGAAAGGATCTACTTGATCATGAACTTTAAAAATATTAAAAATGCAGACATTTTCAAAATGGAATAGAGAATATACATGATGGACCCTGGCCCTTTGTCCCACACAAATATTAGCTACAACAAAGAATCCTAGGTTGGTACTCCTTTTTCTGTTTTCAAATAAGGATTTCCATGGGTCAACGAGTCAAGCACTTGCTTATAAACTTGAATGAAAGATAGACATCACTCACTATTGTCTTCCCCTTCCCCCAAAAGTTTATCAGTTATTCTGATTCTATACTGGTGTATGTTTTTCACAGTGGCAAAAGGGCACGAGTGGTAAGTCACATGGTTCACAGAAGCCCTGAGCTCTCTTATTATCTTTGACTGAAATTCAAGAAAATTACATCAGCTAATTAATTAAATACCACTTATTAGTTCAGAAGCTAAAGACTAACTAGTTTACCACTTCTCAAACTTTAATGTCATGTGAATTACCTGTACCTTGTTGAAATGCAAACTGTAATTCAGTAGGTCTCAAGCAGGCCTGAGAACTCCATTTCTAATCAGCTCTTAGCTGATACACATGCTGCTGGTCTTCAGGTCACTTGCTAAGTAGCAAGGAACCAGAAAACCACAGAGATCATAAGTAGTGCTCAAATATCAAAAACGGCCAAACATGTATACCACTGGCAACAGCCAACAGGTGCAAACAGTCTGCTAATATCCATCAATGGATGGACTGATAAGTGAATTACAGTACAGACACACAGTGGTGGATTATTCAGCCATAAAAAAAGTACTGAAACACAAAATTACAACTCAGATGAATCTCAAACATTATACAAAATGAGAGGTGCCCATAAAAAAAAAAAAAAAAGGACCTTTTACATGCTTCCATTTATAGGAAATATCCAGAACTGGTAAATCCAGAGATAGAACAAAGACTTATGGTAGCCAACGGAGGGGGAGAAAAGGGAGGGTAGAGCAGGTAACTCCTTAATAAGCAAGGGGTGTCCTTTTGGAGTAATAAGGATGTTATGTAACTAGACAGAGGTGGTGGTCTATTAAGTGTCTCTGTGAATAAAGTAAATTTATACTTGACTGTTCACTTTAAAATGTTTAGTTTTATGTCAATTTCACCTCAATTTTTTTAAATGTGAAAAAAAAATTATATTCCTAGAGGAATACCAAAAGATAAAAGTCAAGATACAATAATAAACATTAAAAACATTTCCCACTATAACATTTCATGTAGACCATTAAATCCATCTCAGTGACTGTTTCTTCACTGATAAATGCAGATATTCTGTGCAATGCAAAATTAAAATGAGCCAACTATGAAATGATAGTATACTGAAAACAGTAAGGTTGTTGGAAAAGTCATAATGCATTTTAGCTTGAAAAACAACCCAATACTAGGTGAAAAAACACTGTATTATTGTTACCATTATGACTGCATTTTCCAAATTAACCAGTTGTGGGAAAGAATACTAAAGATTTGGTAACAATTTAAAACAGATTGTTAATAAATTACCAAATCCTTAGCTAGATATTATCTTGTGGCACAGAGCAACTTCCAGGAAATACCTTTTCTCACCTATTTCCTTTACACTGTGACCAGTTCAGCAGTATAATTAGTTAAGTTCTGACATATGTCAAGAAATTTATTACCCTTCTTCCCTATCTTTAAGAAAAGAAACGAATTCATCAAAAATACCTTTCCCTTTACAGGTTTCCCCTACTATCTAAAAGCAGAGTTCCTATTTGGTGCAATTTGTAGGCTATTTTGGGGGTCTGGGAACATTTTTGCCATTAACTTATATGAGATAATATTTTTTTTGAAATAATTTTTGAGTGTTCCCAGATACCCAAAATACCAAATTACAATGTTCTACTTTCACACAGTGGGAGTAAACCTGTAATCCTTTTGTGTGAAATTCAAGATAAATTTAAGATCTATTTAAGATAAATTATCTATTTAAGATAAACGTTTCAGAGAAGAGTAACCAGAGTTATCAGTGAGGGAATATGTCAGCAGCAGCTAGTGTTTCAAAAAATTATAGAACGAGATGTAGTAGGACAGTGATTTTTCTCCCCTTTAATTCTAAGCCCCACTCTCTGTAATGAACAGGGAAGGTGTGGACTCATCGAACAGGTTCCTTTGCTAAGATTAATCAAATGGACAAGGTAGCTCAGCTCAAAAGGAAAAGATGGCTTAAGGCTTAAATGCTATAAGTACACATTTAATTTTTCTTTTGACTCAAAATGCCACCTCTCATAATTTCAACTTTCTCCATAACTGATAAAGGGATAATAATCAACCTGATAAAAACAACTCTTCACTAATAGCACTCACCCCCTCTGTAAAATAACCACTGAAACAATAATCATGAGACAACACAACTCACCGCAAAGATTTTTAACAATGTCTTCATGTAGAGCCTTCGAATACCAAAGGAGACTCCAAAAATGGCTGGGACTATGATGAAAACGAGAAGGAGAGTAAAGAGGACAGTCAGGGAGATGCCCAAAAGGTTGACAATTAAGCTGTCAAAAGGCAGCAACAGGAACATGGTGGAGGATCCAGGCAAGGCTGATGCCCTCCTCCCCAAGAACAGACCACAGCCTTCAGAATGTCCTCTCAGACAGCACCAGCCTAGCAACAGAAGCCGGTCCCCACAGGACAACAAACTCCATTCCAAAGTTCACATCATTTGACTGCTGACGGTGAACCTTGGGAGTAGAATGAAAGTAAAAAAAGGGCCAGAGGAGGCAGCCCCCAAATGCCAAATCTCCCCAGAAGAGACAGACTTTGGAGGTGAATGAGGCAGGATCAATCCTCAGTACAAGCAGCATCCGAGTCCAGGCTGAGTTTCTGAGAAAGTGAGCAACGAGGAAGGGATCTCTGCTCTGCTATCCTTAAGCTGCTTCCAGAAGTCTTACTCTTTTTCCTGCTCAAGAGCATTTAGTAGATAAATCTGTCCTGAAGATCTGTCATTGCCAGAAGTACCAAGAAGAGTTCAACCCAGTGCCAGAAAAATCCTGATAGCTCCTGTGGAGGGGGTGACTGCTGGCACTTCACACAGAAGGCTACTGAACTTGAATATGTGGAAATTAAATAAACGCTTTACTTAAAACTCCTTCATAAGCTGAAAATTGTGTTCATTGTAGAGAGTTCATATCTGGCCCCATTCTTCCTCTGGAGAGGCTCCTGGTGCGTGCTGCTTCCAGGACCCTCCTACCTGGAGAGCGACGGTCTTTGCCAGTAGGACACAGATACTGGCACAAAATGTCTCATGCTGCCTGTGGTGAGTGTAATTCCAGACGTGGCTGGCATTGGTTTCCTCTGGATATTCTTCTCCCTAAGGCCCCCTTCTCAGCGGTGACCTGGGTTCTTGGCAAGAAGTTGCTTACATGCTGCCAAAGCTAGGAGTGGAAACAGAAACACTGTCAGTCACATAAATCAAGAGAAACATCAATATGCTTTGGGGATGGGAGTAGGGGACTGTTTTAGGGTAAATCCAGTCAATGCTAGCTTCTCACGTCATTCAAGGTCAAAGAGACGGTCAAAGCAACAGGTGGCAGACATGGACATGGGAGGAAAACACACAGATGTTTCATACACTTTTTATGATCTGCGGCTACTCAAACTTCCTGGATATAAAGCATGAATATAGGATGCATTTTACAGAAAGAGGTTATACTGTAAAAAGTAAATTTCCTCCTATCTGCCTCCAGCTACCCAGAGTTTTCTTCCACAGATGCAATCAATACAAAGCCAGCTTCGTGTTCTTTCAGAGATAAGGTTGTGCATATACAAGGAAATTACAACTGATCTTTTCTACCTGCTCCCCAACCTGGCAACAATAAGGACAGCATATTATTATACACACTGTTCTTCACCTTGCTCATTTTGATTTTTTAGTTTAATTTCTCTTGTAAGCGTGATCCATCAGCATACAAAGCTCCCCACTCCTTAGAGAGGCACAGGTTTCAACTGGAAAAATGTGCTAGTTAACTCATCTCCTGAAGCTGGACACTGATGTTTCCACTCTTCTGTTATAATGTATATATAATGTAATATAATGAATTACAGGGGAAAGGAAGTGAAATTTTAATTTTACAAGGTATTGTCATATTTTCTACATAGAGATTAAACTCTCTCCCACACTGACCACTCATTTTTGTAATGACTATTTTTAGAGCAGTTTTGAGTGCGTGGAAAAATTAAGAGTAAACTATAAAGATTTCCCTTACACCCTCCTGTCCCAGTACAGCTTCTCTTATTATTACCATCCCCCACCAGAGTGGTACATTTTTCACAACTGACAGACCGATCTAATATTAACACATTGTAACCACCTGTAGGGTCAGAGAATGATCAGGTCTTTCCACCCTCCCACCACTGTGATGATGGACACCTGCGGTGCTGTGAGCATTCCAGGGTGGGCATGGGCAAGTGGGTGCACCTGAGTTGGGACACGGGCATAAATGGGCGGCGTCATGAAGATGCCAGGACCAACCGACCGACCCACCGAACCAACAGGACCGACAGTACTGAGGAGCACCAGCGAGCAGCAGCAGTAGAAAGCAGCCGAGAGGGTGAGATGCTCCGGGGGCTGGAAGGCCTGCCAGCCTCAGCCTCCCGGCTCCCCGGCACCCCTGCCTGCCATTTACCTGGCCACCTCTACTAATAAAAGTATAAAAAGCCACCGAGGGCTCCAGGACTCTCCTTCCCTGACCCGTCTGCTAAGAACCGTCCCGAACCTTGCTCCAGTGCCGCCCCTTCCTGCCGCTACACACCCAAAGTCCAGAGTTTACATTAGTGTTCCCCCTTGGCGGTGTGCATTCTACAGTTTTTGACAAATGTATAATGATATATATCAACCATTACAGTACAATACAAAATATTTTCATGGCCCTAAAATTCCTCTTTGCTCTAATAATTCATTCCTACTGTCCCAACTCAATAATCACTGATATTTTTACTATGCCTTGTCCAGAATGTCATATAGTAAAAATCATACAGTATGCAGCCCTCTCAGACTGACTGCTTTCATTTAATAAGGTCACTCATTTTTAAAATCCCACTATTCCCAATATCTTACAAAAGTATTCCAATTTTGTATTACAAGTTAGAGATTCTGCAAGCCCCAAACTTGGGACAGCGTATCAAGTCTCTCTCACAAACATTTTGGCTTCACATCAATTACCTTCTGGCCCTGTTCCAATTTATATTTAGAATGTCAAGAAGATGTATAAATGACTTCACCTTAAATTTTGTTCAACATTTTATAGAACAAACCCTTTCACATGTTATCTTGCAACCTATTGACATGTATTTTTTTCCACTTACCAATTAGGAAATAAGTGAGGTATACACAAATCCAGTTTTGATTCCTAACCCAATACTGCTTGAATTGCAATCCTACATATCTGGTGATAAAATTAAAAGCACAAGCTATTTCAGTGGCACTGAGTCACAAATCCTAGCTTCCTGTTTCTGACCCTGTACTACTTCAATTTGCATTTTATCATTATTATTCCTAATATTTACTGAATGCTAACAACATGACAGACATTGAGCTCATTTATAAGCATCACTCACTTAATTCTCACAACAATCCTACAGTGAAGTTATCATTACTGTGGTTATTTACAAGTGAGAAAAATGAGGTTTAGAGGATTAAGTTAATTACCCAGGATCCCAGAGCTAGTAAGCAGTAGAGCATGAATTTAGAAAAGTGCATCTGTCTCAAGAGTCCAAGCTCTTTAACCATCATGTCCTCCTATCTTCCAAACTGCCATGGAACAAATGAATACTTTCTTCATGCTGGGCCTGTTCCACAGAACTTCTGGTAATCAGAAAAAAACAACATACTAAATCTGGATTCACATATTATCAGAATTTGGTGTTATTCTCAGAATTCAAGGTACAAACCTGTTCTTTCTTTTTTATAAACCGGCCAAACTAATTGTAGATGCCAGATTTCTAACTAATCCCAACAGAGATTCAGGAAATTACACATATTTTTGAGACACAATCAATTTAATTCACTATTTAAATGAGCTCACTGTATTTCTTCAACATGTCAAAGGCCAACCTAATGCTAGGGGCACCTCCATTCCACTCTTCCGTCCTCAGCCCATTTGGCCAGCATTTCCATGGAAAAGCGGCAGCAAGAGCCCGCTGATAGCTACGGTCACACTGCTCAAGGTTATCTGAGCTCCATGGATCCAAGATATCTGACACGAGGGTCACCCTGACCTTCCCTGCCAGAGTTTAAATCTCTCTTCTCTGGATCACAATCAAATGAGAAATTCCCAAGATTATTATGGGTTCGTGTCCCCAAGACACTAAAATAAACACATTTAGCAATAAATTAATTTCTTCACTTAGTTCAGGGGTTGGTAAACCATGGCCGCCGGATCAAATCTGGCTATAGCTTGCTTTTTATAAGACTCACGACCTAGGAGTGGTTTTCACAGGTTTCAAGAGTTCTAAGAAAACAAAAAAATCGTATGTGACAGAGGCCGTGGCCTACAAATGCTATTTGGAGAAGCAGCACGTGTGGACCCCTGGACTCTGTTATCCTTTTCTCCCTCAGAGGTAGTGAACTCTCCCCTGTTGACCTGCTCCACCACTTGAGTTCTTGCTTATGAGCCAGACTCCAGAACAGAGAACAGTAAACTGGCCAAACAAGTTATCTGGCCAACACTAAACAAACCTCACAGAAACTCTTGAAGTAAAAAGAAAATAGCAACCGAGCTGTGGTTATCAAATAGGGTTCCAAAAACCTTGCCAGGTTAGCAGAGCAGTCATTAAAAGCAGAGGTAACTGGTGTCTTCAGTCTCTCTAAACACAGATTTTGATTTCTGGAAATGTCATAAAATTGCTGACATCAGAACTTAATCACACCATGTCTAGTTACCACACTACTTTACGGAAATATAAGCCCGACTCCTTAAGCATGAGGTGGGATACTAAAAGAAATAGTTATTCATTCTATTAACTTTCAGAGCTTTCAGCCAAATTCAGAATTATTTGAAGCAAAGTTTCCCCCAAAGCCCATCTGGTCCAGGGGAAAAAACCTAAAACCCAACTAATTTAGGGAACTTTGAGGAAGGAGGGTGACTTTCATGCAAGGATGGAACAGACTCCATTGCTAAACTAAACTCTTCAACTCATTAATGGGGAAATTTGGGCTGTTAGGCCCCAAGTGACTCAATTTTCAAGGCTTCTCACTTCTCAGAGTGGCACTCAACAAATATTATGTGGGCACATGCCATGGACTACACCTCACATGTTTTGATAGATGGTAGATATTTAATTATAAACAAATATGCCTTGAAACATATATTAAGCATATACAACATCATTAAGTTCACATTTTGGTGACATCCCTGGAAGAGAAAATAACACATATTACAGAATTTAACTTAAGAGTATCTAAACCAGGCCTCCCTGGTGGCACAAGGGGATAAGTCGCAGCACTATGAAGCTATCAGCAGCCACTGCAGCAGGAGTTCAATCCCTGACCAGGGAGGTGTGACCCACATGGCGCAGCAGACCTCTCCTGTCTCACCCGCTGCTCCCCTCAGCAGTATATTTCAGACTATCCACCAGACATAGGACACCACTCTGTCTCTGCCGGATCCTCTCACCCCCACACCTCTGGCCTGTACCCTAGTTCTTGTATGCATAAATAAATCTTTAAAAAAGGAAAAAAGATTAGAAAGTATTTAAACCATTCTGATTGAATCACAAGATCGGGACTATTATGACCTTTTTTTTAATGCATACAAGAGCTGGGGTACAGGCCAGAGGCGGGGAGGGGGGTGAAAAAATTCACTAGAGACAGAGTGGGAAGCAGAACAGGCAGATCAACTGAAATATACTGCTGAGAGGAACAGCAGGCAAGGCAGGAGAGGTCTGCTGCACCATGTGGTCCCCTCCCTGGTCGGGGATCGAACTTGTACTGCAATGGCTGTGGAAGCTCCACAGTGCGACGCTCAACCCCCTGCGCCACCAGGGAGCCCCCTACTATGATTTTTAATTTGAGAATCAAATACTCCTTTTCATAGATCTTGGTGACACTTCCTACTTCAATAGATCATGACTTACCAGAATACAGCTAAAGATGCCAAACACTAACTCAAAAGGAAGAAGACATGTCATTTTATTAAAAGTAAATGTTTAACTAGAAATAAAAATAAAAGTAGATGTGCAGGCTACATAGGAACAATGCATTTTTAAAATCAAACCAAACACCATGTCACATATTAGATCTTAATTAAGTGGTATATTGTGGTGCCAGCAAGGCACAGAACAGGTTATCTGTGATTTTGGCAGATGGGTAAAGGAGGAGTCCTGGAGCCCTCGATGGCTTTCTCGGGCTTTTATTGCTTCATTATATCAGAGGCGACCAGGTACAGGGCAAGCAGGGGTGGGGGGTGGGGCACGAGACAGGAGGCTGGAAGGCCTCTTAGCCCCAGGCGCATCTCACTCACTCTGGCCTCTCTGCTTTCTCTGCTCCTCTCATCTCTCTCTGCTTACTCTATCTTTCTCACTTATGCTCTTCTGCTGGCGTCCTCATGATGCCGCCGCCATACACCTGTGTCTCAGCCCAGGTGTGCCCACTTGCACATGGCCATTTAGGCATGTGTGCATTTTCCATGGTCAACACCAATGGCAGGAGGGCGGAAAAGCCTGACAATTTTCACTGACCCTCAAGGTCACATTTCATTATGATCAGAAGAAAGTGAAAGTAATGCCTTCAGTTCTTGGAAACAAACTTTAAGCGGACTAGATAAAAGAGGAAGCATTTCAAAATACAGAGGATTCTTGACTTATGGTGGGGTTCTTGCTCAATAAACCCAAGTAAATTGAAACTCTTAAGCCAAAAATGCACTGCAAAGCACCTAACCTATATCATAGCTTAGCCTAGCCTACCTCAACAAGTTCAGAACACATACATTAGCCTAACTATGGGCAATTATGTTAATTACCTTCCTCTTCTCACCATTAGTAGCAGTCACAGATGGCAGCTTTGTAGACATGATGGGATGCAAAAATACAATATCCAAAAACTGCTGGCAACACAGTGCACTACAAAGTATTGACTGATTCCAGTGGTAACTGCTTTGCTGAAAGGGAGTTCCAGCTTGCTGCCAGTGCCCAGCCCCATGAAAGTGTACGGTATCACAAATACCCAGTTCAGGAATTCAAAATTCAAACTACCGTTCCTACTGAATGTTACTTTTGCACCACCATAAAGTTAAAATAAACGTAAGTTAAACCATCAAAAGTCAAGGACCGTCTGTGTGTCACAAAGCTACATAAGCCAAACAATACCACATGCCTAACAAGCACTAAGTGCTCAATAAAAAGATTAGCTGTACAACAGAGAAATGTGGGCTACAATGATAGCACCAAAAAAATTATAAACCATGTATTAGGGAAAGTAAAAAAAAATTCTGAAATTTTGCTAGTTGGAGAATAAAATGGTACAATTTTTATGGGAAAGAAATTCATTTGCTATCAGAATTTTTAAAGCACACAACCTTAGATACACCAACTCTACTTCTAAAATTTTATCCTAAAGATAACCAGAGCAGTGACTTTGAGCCAGGTGCCATTTTCTTTGAGGAACATCTGGTACTATCTGCAGACATATCTGGTTGTCACAACTTGGGATGGGAGTACTACTAGCATCTAGGTTCACATAAGGCAGGAAATGCTGAACATTCTAGTGTACAGTCAGCTCCACAACAAAAAATAAATAGCCCCAACAGCAACAGTGCTAAGATTGAGAAATCCTGCAAGGAAACATGTGCAAAATGATACAGGTGCATAGTTACTGAATGCAGCCCTGCTTGTAATAGCAACAGAAATATCAATGTCAATTAACAGAGGATACAATGGAATAGTATTCGTCTGTAATAAATAAATAAATGAAGAACAAGATCTACATATGCACCAATAGGCAACAGTTTCCCAGTTAGATGCAGAACCAATATCTACAATAAATACCAGTTGTAACTGAGGGAGGAAAGGGAGAAATACAGTTAAAATGTATTTGCACATTTTATATACAAATGGAAATATACACATGAATCTGGTTACAGTAGCTGCCTCCAAAAGGGGAAAGAGAGGCCACTTTAATTGTTGGTCTCTTCTGTATCATTCTGAATAGTTAATATTCAAAATTTTCAAGGTTCAAACAAGCTGTAAATCCTCACATCATCACTTAATTAGTAGCGTATGAGTAATAACTAAGAGTAAAATTATTTAATCTGTTTAAACTACTAAAGGACTGTAAAAGATTATGAGACAATTGTTCAATATACATTAACCACTATTATTACTATTCTAAGCTCCTGCCACTAAGAACAAGCAGGGAATTCCCAAGAAGTGATGCCATTACACTACTGAGAAATATACATTCAGTGAGCACTCCAGCCTAAAGGTGTTTAAAATCGCCTAACCTGGCTACAGTCTGAGATCCTATCCATCCGTCAACTGCAGTGATCAGACAGACAGGAAGGCCTGTCACAGCCAGTGTCTGCACAAGGCAGGGGAAACAGAAATTGGGGGATCTGAGGGTGGACGGAGCCAGTGCTTCAGAAAAGATTGAATGTCACAGTGATTTTGAGTTAATAAAGCAGATACCCAGGTATGGATGGCAGGGATGTGAGCAGTGACTGCAGGCCTTCAGAAGACACCTTCTGAACCATCCCTTTGGCCACTACAGGTTACACTTGTTTTCCATGCAAGATGCACATCTGGATCACCCGAGCCTCAGCCCATATGAAATTAAAAGTTTCTATGAGTGGGATCTTATTTGTTTTTAAGAGACTTAGGAGAGTCAGATGTACAGCTCTGAGAACCGCTAGGTTGGGGATTCTGACCAGTTAACAAAGCAGAGACCGGCTGGAAACTGAGAACTGACAACCCGCTATCTATCTTTGATTACAAATTACTCTTAAATAAATAAAATGTTTTCAGTTCTCTAACAAAAAAGGGGGGGCAGAAATAGACAAATTGAAGTATATTGATAAAAGAGTTTGTGAAATCTAAAACTACATCACAGGACCACGAAACTGGTAGCAATCCTTTAACATTGGAGAACATTAGAAATCTCAGAAGATCTGATCAAGTTGGCTGTGTCATCTAGAAAAAGCAGATTTGCTGTGGACACCATGAGAGTTGGTAGTCACAGGGGTGCAAATTTTACCTGATGGTAAAGAATCTAAGCTTCATACACTGCTGTTGGTAACGGTAAAGCCCCCAGGAAAATAGTATACTGTTTAGGAGGGAAAGAGTATTATGGTCCTCACTGGTTAAACACAGAGTTACTACATGACCCAGCAACTCCCTCCCCAGGTATATATTCAAGAGAAGTAAAAAAAAAAGAAACAAACAAAACTACACTATGATTACAACATTATTCTGAATAGACAAACTGACCATGAACTGATGAATTAAAAAACAAAATGTGTTAAGGGAATATTATTTAGCCATAATAAGAGTGAAATACTGATATATGCCACAATATGAATGAAACTTGAAAATATCATGCTAAGTGAAATTAGCCAATCTCAAGAACACAGATTGAAATCTGCAGAGCCATAAAGTACATTACTGGTTGCTTAGGGCTGGAGACAGGAAAGGGAATAGTAAGCTAGAGTATGAGTTTTCTTTTTGTTAATGAAAATATAAAATTGACTGTGGTGATGGTTACACCTATCTATGAATATAACATTGAATTGTATACTTTAAAGGGGGGGGAGTTATATATTATGTGAATTCTATCTCAAAGCTGTTAAAGAATCTAAGACTGGGTTGTTCAGAAAGAACAGATTGCTCAGGAAAGTATTTACCCATACCTGGATTCTGCAGGGTGCCAGGTACACTCCGATGGTGTGACCAAGATGTCTTTTAATATTCCTTTCCAAACAAAGCTGCTACCTACTAGACTTTGTATGGGAATACACTTTCAATTTCTCTTGGGTTAAATATGCAGGAATGACTGAGTATTAAGGGGGTGTGTGTTTAGTTTTTTAGGAAATTGCCAACCTGCTTTCTAAACAGGCTGTAGCGTTTTGAATTCTCACCAGCAGTGTATGCAAGTTCCATTTTCTCTACATCATCACTAATATTTGATATATGATCAGTCTTTTTTAATTTTAGACATGCTAATGGGTGTGAGGTAGTATTTCACAGTTTTCATTTGCATTTCCCTAAAGACCAATGATACTGAGCATCTTTTCATGTGCTTACTTCCCATAGGTATACCTCCTTTGGTTCAGTTCAAATTTTTCTGCCTGTTTTAATTAGAGTATTTTATTGTTGAATTTTACAAATACTTATTTTTCAGAAGCCATGTTTTCCCCTCAATGACTAGTCATAAAAAGAAAGCAATACAATGACCTATTACACTTAAAAGTAGTTTTTTAAAAAAGAACTGATCTCATCAAAAATGGAAAAACAATTCATCACAAATGCACAAAATGTGTGAAACAATAGGTGACTTTGTTCAATTTACCACAAACTCTGAAACAATCCTCCCAAATTGTGCAAAGAAAAAATCACTGAAACATGAAAGAAAAAAAAAAAAACCACAACCTCAAACTCTAACCTCAAAACTAAATACTACTAAAGCATAATAATATGCTCCTTCCCCATTTTTTACTTCTTTTACAGTGACTGCTATGACTAACTGGCATTGTAGTTCTACTGATCAAAAACTTTTAAAGCAAACCCTGAAAACAATTTATCTCCACCTTGAATGATAAAAAATACATATAAATAATATTTTCCCCTCCCTTTTCCTCTGAGGTGTGAAGAAAACAGTACAACAAAAGGGGTTTTGAACTGAACTCAAGGGTCTTCTTTAGTTCTGGGCACAACTCTGTTACAATCTGGTCTGTGTGATCTTGAATAAGTCATTCTGCTTCCCTGGATTTAAGTTTCCCCACCAATTTTTTGTTTTTTAACCCCAAAAGTCAATGAAAATTTACTGTGCTCTTTTTACAAGGCATTATTCCAGTATTGCAGATCTTAAGTTTATAATTTAGTAGGAGGTACAATCCAAACACCCTAACACAAGGCAAAACTTCCTTAAAGGAAATTATCAAGCATTTATGATTGTGTGGCATGTGTATGTGTGCGTTTTAAGGGGAAAAAGTGTGTATAAGGGAGTCAGGAAAAATTCTAGGCACTAGTAACAGTTCTACAGACACCAAATTCAAAGTAAGAAATCTGAGAAAGCATTTATCACATGGCACGACTATGTAGCTCAGTGATACTGGGATTTAGTCAAGTCCTTCCCATGACCATAATGATACAGTAAGTAAATGACAAGTCTTCTTCATGAGCGTAATGATACAGTAAGAAGTAAAAGACACGCCATAATGGGGTTCTATTTTACTTGAAGAAATGATTCTGCAATACAGTTCAAATTCAATGAAGACCAAATAAGCTCCAGCTTTTAAGCTGGAAGCAAAACTAATTAAAAATAAAAAGTCAGGGCCTCCCTGGTGGTGCAAGGGGTTAAGTCTCAGCACTATGAAGCCACTGCAGCACAAGTTCAATCCCTAGTCAGGGAGCTGACCCACATGGCACAGCAGAACTCTCCTGTCTCGCCTGTTGTTCTCCTCAGCAGCGTATATCAGCAGATCCTCCTATTCTGCTCCCCACTCTGTCTCTGGTGAATCCTCTCACACACCCCAGCTCTTGTATACATAAATAAACAAAATAAATCTTAAAATGCTCACAGATGAGCAGAGTGTTTTTTCAGCAGAAACCAGTTAGCAAATTAGGCTAGTATCCTAATTAGACCAACCACAGCACTCATTTATGACAGCACAAATTGAAAAGAAGCCCCGCACAAAACATACAACCCCACCCTACGTCTTTGGAGGTAACCACATACCAAGACTCCCAGATGCCACTATTTCTAGCATTTCCATAAAAGGATATTCATGACTGTTCTAAGGTCACAAACTCAACAAAGAAAAAATACCCTGAAAATAAATTTATAAACAAGTATGTCACATTGTATAAACTGAACTTATAGCCAAGTTCAACAATTCTATATACAAGAATTCCCTTGTTCACAACATTATCTAGAGATAGAAAATTCCCATTTTAAGGATAAGAAAGTTGAGGTCAAGTACAATTGATGAATTTACCTCTTTTTTTAAAGGGGTCTTGCTCCTAAAAAGTTTGCTTTTTAAAAAAAAGATTTATTTATTTATGCATATAAGAACTGGGGCACAGGCCAGATATGTGGGGGTGAGAAGCTTCACCAGAGAAGCAGAACAGAAACACACTGTTGAGGGGAGCAGCGGGGAGGTGGGGGGGAGTGTCTGTTGCACCATGTGGGTCACCTCCCTGGCTGGTGGATCTAAAGCATGCTGCAGTGGCTGCGGATGCTTCATAGTAGAGTGCTTAACCCCTTGTGCCACCAGGGAGACTGTCTTTTTTGAGGAAAGGAAACAATAGCAGTAAGTGTGCTAAGAAATACTTAAGATGGTTTTGTATTTAAAAAAAAAAAAATAAGGCCTCCTTGGTGGTGCAAGGGATTAAGGCAAGGTACTACAGCACTATGAAGCTATCTGTAGCACCTCAGCATTTCGATCCCCAGTCAAGGAGCTGACCCACAACGTGCAGCAGACCTCTTGTCTCACCTTCTGCTCCCCTCACCAGTCTATTTCAGTAGATCCGCCTGTTCTGTTCCCCACTCTGTCTCTGGTGAATCCTCTCACTGACCCCACACCTCTGACCTGTACCCCAGTTCTTGCATGCTAAATATTTTTAAAAATACAAAAAAATTTTTTAAAGAAGCAGAGCCCAGGATTCTCATCTGTCAGTTGCAAGAAAGGAAAGAGCAAGACATCATGGATGAACTACACTTATTCGAGTTTCCCTCAGTAACTTTTTATTAAATAGCTGTGAATGTTCTCTAAGTGTTCTCAGGTGTCCTCACTCTGAGCCTGATATTCCACCTGTAAGGTCCGAATTTTCCCATGTTTCCTAGTACTTCTCATTGCTCCAAATCTAGCTTAAGAAATAACTTAAGGCATAACCTTAGTTTTATTATTTCAGAATTTGGTACATAAATTTGTATTTGCCTATTTAAATGCTTCAATGTAAGTTTTCAGTCACAGCCCTCCCGCACAGTTCTCTTTCCTGAAGAGAAACCTAAAGGCAAGCAGTATGGTACAGGAAGCAGAAGACTGGATGCCAAGTTGGAAGGTGTCACTTCCAGTCTCTCTTCAGACTCTTATTCATTGTAGATCTGGACAAGGCCTGGAAACTCACCAAAAATGAAAAAGTTAAACAAGACAATCTGGAATTTCTTATCCAGATCTGAAATGCTTTTTGTTTTAACCTGTACTGCAGCTGCTTGATCATTCTGGATACCCTTTTCTGGTCCTTCTCTGCTGCTACTGTTTCTGAGTTGTAATTAATTACAACAGTAATTAAATACTCTTCCATTGAAAGTATATCATGACTCCATACACAAATAAGGTCTTTATTTCAAATCCCAAGCTGCTTTTGACATCAAGGACTTTCCCAAGGAGAAAGACATAGGAGAGGGGAAAATAGATGGTGATGTGAACGGGTCAGGCTTGAACTTCAGTGAGTTGAGCCCTAATGACAGGTACATGCTGGTTCACTATTCTACTTCTGTATGTCTGAAATGCACCATAAAGCAAAGTTGGAAAAAACATCACTCTCAAAGTGAGAAAACAACACTGGACTGGCATTATTACAGGAGTCTTTTCTACAATCTCTGGCATGAGGATAACTGCTTTTCACGCCATTTCTCTTGGGTAAAGATAGATCAACAAAACATGAAACTAAACAGAGTTTCTCAAAGTTCAGCCAAGTCTAAGGAAAATGAACCAAAAAGGAAATTCTTCGAACATTCTCAAGCTTATCAATTGGAAGATCCATGGCACAGAGGGCATGAGCAGTGAGTACAGAACGGAGTTTACTTCTACAGAGATCTACTAAATGTTTCATTATTTGAGGGCATAGTTTCCATAACTTTTAAGCTGCAAAAGGTAAAGCCCAAGGAGAGACACGAAGTGAGGAAATACAAGACCCTCTAGTAGGAGCACGCCTCACAGCGCGTCAAATAAAAAAACGAAAAGGCGAGCGACTGGGGGGGTGGGCATAAGAAATGCTTTAAAGAAAAGCAGGAAAAAGGGGTTCCTTTGGAGAACCAAAAGCGGATACATCCCAGAGAAGCCAAAGAACGTAAGAAAATTATAGGTGAAGGCGCTTTCTGGTGAGCTCTAACACCCCTGGCGTTAGGCAGGGAGGCCCAGTGGACACCGAAGAATCCATCTGGACAGGGGCGGCCGGAGGAGGAACCGCGAGGAGCCAGCGCGGCACTGGGCTCCAGGAGCCGCGGCGAGTAGAGCGCGGCGCAGCGCGCCCGGGCCGGGGGCGGGGGGGAGGGCTGCGAGGGCGCTGGGGTCCCGGCCCCCGGAGCCGCGCGGACTGTTCCACTGCAACCGAGGGGGCGGGACGTTCCGAGCGTCCGGGAAACCCCAGGAAGCGGTAATGGTGTCTCCTGACGCCAGAGCGGCGTGGGGAGGGTGTCCCCGGACCGCAGGCCCCGCGCAGGGCGCCTGGCCCCGAACCCCACTCTTCATCTCGGTTACCCTGAGGCCAGTGGCCTTCAAGAAGGGGTCGACTCGGCCCTACTTACCGACCGCGAGGTCCCAGGGCTCCAAACCCTCCGTTGACGATCCCTCCCGCCCTAGTCCGCTGCCGCCGGCCGAGGCATGCGTAAGGACGTGCGCGCGCCCGCCCTTTGTCTACGCCGCTTTGACGTGACCCCCTCGCGTCCCATCCCCACCCCGCCCGCCGTCTAATCTCATGCCCCGCACCCTCGCGCCGGGCGCGCGCCGGGTGGGCCGGGCGGGGTCCCCGAGGGGCGGGGCGGGGGAGGAGGCGGGGCTCCGCAGCACCTGCGCGGGGGGCGCGCGCGGGAACCGTCCGGTCGCCCCCTGGCGGGCAAGGGGCGCCTCCAGGGCGGAACAGGTGCAGATACGGTAGGCTCTGGTCGCCTATGTCCGGCCTTGGTGCGTGCCCCCTGGATTCCTTCTCTTAAGGAGGGCTTCCTAAACAGGGATGTTCACCTTTCTGAGCGAAGTTTTGCCTTACTGACTTCTTCCCTGAAGAGAGACTTAGATAGGATCCAAAGGGTGAAATCGGTCCTTATTATAACGCAAGAAGGGTCACCTTGTCATCTTGAGATTTTTTGAGTGTGCAGTGAGGTACAGGTCTGTATGTAAAGACCTTAGCTTGGCAAGCTCAAGAAATGTTAGCTTGCCATCGTCGCCACCATCACCATCACCACTATCCTCCTTATCATCTTCACATCCCGGAATCTCATCTGCCTTACTAGCAAAGCCAAGATTTCAAAAGGTTGGTGTAGACAATCTGTCAATTGTAACTGTCCAACTGTTAGAGGGAAAGGTAGTTTTGAATAGATTACACAAATCAGTTTATAGACTCCAACCCCCACTCCAAACCACCAGTATTCAAGAACCACAAATCCTATAAGACAGTTATCAAAGAATGGATCACTGGGATGTAAAGGTGAAATTAAGCAGCCAGACTGGGTATAAAACCAGAGATGTGAGCCTTGAAAGCACTCTTCGTTCAGAGCCATCTTCCGTGGTTCGGAGCCAGCTCTCAAGGCGCGGCTGGGTTCCAGCTCAAAAGATGTGGTAGAATATTTACAGATTTGTATCCCTCTCTTCTCCTTGTGTTATTACTTCATTTCTCCTTCTTTTATAAAATAAAACCCTTTATTAACCTTTGTCGCATGTGCCTGCAGTTGGGGTTTATTATAAAAGCCTTTCAAGCGCGGGGGTAAAGACCCAGTCAGGTAAACCCATTTTATATTAAAATTGCTCTATAACACAACGTCTAAATCAACTTAAAAGTGATCTTTTCACTAAATTCTCCCTCGTGCCAAATATAGTTTGTCAACTATATGTATTTCTCAGTATGTCTTCAGACTTCAAAGGCCTTAGTCAAGCTTATCATCTCCCTTGAAGTTAGTCAGACTTACTGTTCCTGTTCGGCCTTCTTCCTGTTTTCACCTGTTCATACCAAGTTCTCTCCCCTATTCTGCACACTGCTATCAGACTATCATTCTATGCTAAATAATCTCACAGTAGATGCTTAGGGTCAAGTTCATATTCTTAAGGGTCTCAAAATTAGACTGCAGGAAGGATAGGACTTCTCCAAAATATCACCTATCTAGTCCTTATCACATATATACTCACTTAAACATCTACCCATTCCCTTAAACTTTCATTAAGCCCTTATGCTCTGCTTTTGCCAACTTCCCAATGATGAAAATTGAAAAATGCATGGCCGTGTTCAATCTTCAACTAGATTAAGATTCCATAACATAAAGAAACTGGACATCATACCTTTTTGTATCCTCTTCAATGCCAGGAATGGCATTTTTAAGTGGCTATTACCATCTTAAATGCTCTTTGGTTTCTTATTCTGGTCTCTTTTCCCATCAGAACCAGTCAAAACTCAAATGCAGTCCATCTATCTGCTCTGCTCTCATGTATTCATGTTCACAATTCTCACAAGTCTTACCATCTATTTCAGTTCTTTGTATATCGTAACATTGAAATTAAAAAAAATGTTTCCCACATATTAGAAATTCAGCCACAAGAGTGTTTGTTTGTAGAGGAGGTCTGTTGCTTATAATAGGACCAGTTTTCTCACCAATACTAAATTGCTGGTACT
The DNA here is from genome assembly GCA_019455555.1 of Galemys pyrenaicus. Classification (NCBI taxonomy): domain Eukaryota; kingdom Metazoa; phylum Chordata; class Mammalia; order Eulipotyphla; family Talpidae; genus Galemys; species Galemys pyrenaicus. The sequence continues at coordinate 5,705,087 of JAGFMF010011796.1, read as the reverse complement.
GTGAGTTTGGGCTGCCTTTAAATTAATTAAAGATATTTTCAAATTCTAGAATGGAAATACTAAAAGCTGAGTAATTTTAAAAATCTGATGGAGAACGGTCCCTTAAAATTAGGGGGCTACTGTGCTTAAGGTCTCAGTGAGAGGTTTAGCAATCCTCATCTGATACTAACTTAGAACTCATTTTCAAAAGCATGCCTCTCCAGTGGTTTACCATACAGATGGTATGCAGTGCTATGAAATGGAAAGAGGCTCCTTCCCCAGCAGAATAATGCCTACATCATCTCTCCAGTCACCTTTTCCATGTCCGAAGACATGGAATCAAAAGACATTCATCAAGAGGAGGATCTACAACCATTTCCTACACACTCAGGAGCACCAATGCCCATTTCCATGTACCAAAAGAAAAGTTTCAAAAAAGCAAGTGTTTTTTTTTTTTTTTTAAATTGTGACAACAGGGCCTCCCTGGTGGCGCAGTGGGTTAAGCAATGCACTATGAAGCAAATCGCAGCCACTGCAGCACGAGTTCTATCCCTGCTGCCGGCCAGGGAGGGGACCCACATGGCATAGCAGACCTCTCCTGCCTCATCCGCTGCTGCCCTCAGCAGTGTGTTTCAGTCAGTCTGCCTGCTCTGCTCGCCGCTCTGTCTCTGGTGAATCCTCTCATCTCCCTGGACTCTGGCCTGTACCCTAGTTCTTGTATGCATAAATAAATAAATCTTTAAAAAAATTGTGACAACATACTAGTAAAATTTGCTATCTTAACCCTTTGTAGGTGTACAGTTTAGTACTGTTAAATATATTCACATTGCTATAGCCAATTTCTAGAACTTTTTCCTTTCAAAAAACTCGAATTCTGTACCTATTAAAGACTCCTCTGTCCTTGGTAAACACCATTTCACTTTCTACGAATTTGCCTGCTTCATAAGTCATACTCATAATTTCACAGAAATGAAATCAGTATTTGTTACAGTTAACAGTGTTTATCTTTTTGGACTGGTTCATCTCACTTAGCATAATGTTCTCCAGATTCATCCATGATTTGTCTGATTTTTCTCCTTTTTAAGTTTGAGTTACATTCTATTGTGTGTATAAACCACATTTTCTTTATCCATTCATCTAGTGATGGGTATTTGTGTTGCTTCTGTCTTTTGGCTCTTGTGAATAATACTGTGAACAAAGTGTACAAATATCTGATATCTTGCTTTCCACTCTTTTGGATATACACCCAACATAAGATTGTTGGAGCATATGATAATTCTATTTTTAATTTGGGGGGAACCACCATATAAGATGCTATTGATATAAGAGCCGGGCATTGGGAGGAGAGTTACAGGTTAGTGATATGATTTTAGAGTCATCAGAATATGAATGGTGTAGGTACTCCTCGGAAAATTTCCCCTACCTTTCTAGGTTCTTCTCGGGCTGACTCGGGTAATCAAAGCAGCGTCAAATAGGTGGGCAGGAGAAAGAAGATCAACTTAATAATATATGTATGTATGTACCTGGAATCTACATTGATTTATTTTCTTCTCTAAAAATGATTATGAGGATTCTGTTGTAAGTTGAGGAATTTAAGGGATAAAAGGGATTTAAGATCCTGAACTAAGGGGTGGGGTAGGAGCTTAGGGCATTGAAAAGAGGTGGGAGGCTCATATGATGGGGAGAGGGGAGTAATACAACCAGTTGCTCTACAGATGTATGCTTTTCCAGATAAGTTTTTCTCAGCGAGAGATACACCTACATTTGAATAATGCCCCCAAATCGTCATTCTTCTAGGTACTTAGAGAAAAAAGTTTCTCCGGAACCTCAACTGACCTCAACTGAAAAGAATCCACAGTGCCAAAGTGGCATGTCCCGAGGGGCCTGTTCTGAGTACCTTCAAGGATACACATGGTGAAAGAGTCTTTTAAAAAGTAGAGACTTTGCAGTTAAGAGCAAAAGGAAGAAGACAGGATTTTCTAGCTCAGATCCATGCATTGATCCTCAATTTGAAAGCACACAGACCTAATTTTGCCAACTCACGGTGGGGTGATTTGGTTCTGAAGACTGATTTGTAGTAATCAAACCTACAAGATAAAAAGGAGAGGGCTCATTTACTAGAATTGAAAATGCGAAATTAACTGGGATAGTAGAATTTATAGGTTAGTTCATATCCTTAGCAATAGGAAAATCTACTTGAGAAGCCAAATCAATACCACTAAGTTGTTTATCATAAAGTTTTGAAAAAATAAAAATAGAAAAGACGATGAGGGCTCTGGCAATTTGATATGCTTCTCAAAGTTCTGCTTGTATAGATTCTATCTGCCAAGTAGCTGAAAAAACTTGGCTAAGAACATCTTGGATGAATTTGGTAACAAACTCTGTCAGTTCTTCATCATTTAGAATTCAACTTCATCTTTAAAATTCAACAATTAGAAACGTCCACTACCATTATCACCCCCTTTTTTTTTAAAAAAAAAAAAAAGGTGGTGGTCTTTCCAGGATTCTCATGGAAAGAAAAGCAAAGCCTCCTATTACTTTAATAATATTTCAAAAAGTCTAGTGAAAATTACACATATACTAGAAATGAGGTCGCTTAAACTAAAATGTAATTTTTATCAAGCATCTACTTATTTTTTTAATAAATAAGGGGTCAACAACAACAGTTACTTTTCTCTGATTTCTCCTAAGTGGCTCATTATCCATCTGTCCTTGACATTCTCTGGGTGCCTCTAACATCATTTATTTTTACTGATTATCTATTTTTATGTCTTGCTTCCCCCACTGGGATGTGAATTTTGTTTTACTCCTCCCTTTATCCCAATTAATTAATATGTCTGGTTCATAGCAATAAATGTTTGTTGAATGAGTACATTTTCATGATTACCAGAAATATCAACAATTTTATATATATATATGTATTTAATGAAATTGTGAAATGAACTGGCACTTATTGTATGAAGTTTGATAGGTAATTCTTGGGGTGTCTCTGGTAAAATATTAAAAGCAAAAATATCAGCACTCATTGAATCAAAATATTCCCCAGATAGGAAAGTGTGTTATGAATTGGATCAGTTTTTCTTATTTTGGATGTTTAGAAGTCAAGAGGTTCTTGGGTCACTTTTGTTTCTTTGCAATTATCATTATATTTAAAAAAATAGAATTATATGTGTTCATGTTACAGTGTTGATTTTCAAAATTAACAATTTTAATGGTAAAGGGGAAGTAAACACATTTGTGCTGTTTATAATATAAGACTTTATGTAATTAATTATCAAATATTAATTCAAAGTACACTACATGTCAGGTGATCTGGCAGTGTGTGAGACACAGAGGTGAAATTCAAAGATTAATGATCATCTTTTATATATATATATATATATAATTAGCTATCTCTGTGATTGTAAGTGTAACTTCACTGGAGATAATATCAAAAGTCTAGATTCCAGGGCCTCTCTGCTTCAACTTTTTTTTAACCCGTAAGGGGTTAAGGCGCAGCACTATGAAGCTATCAGCAGTCGGACCAGAGAGGTGACCCACATGGCACAGTAGACCTCTCCTGTCTCATCTGCTGCTCCCCTCAGCAGTGTATTTCAGTCAATCTGCCTGTTCTGCTCCCCACTCTGTCTCTGGTGAATCCTCTCACCATCCCCCACCTCTGGCCTGCACCCCAGCTCTTGTGTGCATAAATAAATAAATCTTTTTTAAAAAGTCTAGATTCCAGACCCCCATAACAGTGAGACCTGACCCATGTGTTCTGCCAGCAATAGTGTATCTTTTGAGGCTCATTGATGAGATTTCAGAAACCCTAGTTTCATTAGAAATATGTCACAAAATACTATAGGGGTAAGTTACCTGCACAGCCTCTCATTTTCCTCTGTTGATTCTTACCAGCATTAACTTTAGAGAGTGACCCTCAATGCAGATGTTGAGGGGATCCTCTAGGGCTCCCCTCCCTACTCAGGATCATCCTTAATGGGGGCAGGACTAGAAGGCTATATCCTGAGAAGGAAGAAATAGAGGTCATGACAATCACATCTTGCAGCAGATAAGGGAACTGCAGCTGTGTTCACACTGTCCCTGGAAGCCTGTGTGTTTGATTGCTGCTAGCTTTACCCTATTAATCACCTGGCTGTTTTACACAGAATAAGTCAGGCAGATCAGGCCATTTCAGGAGAAAAATAAAGTAAATGTTGCTTACTCAACCACTATGACTGCATTTATAGATCCTGTTCCGGAATTAAACAAGTGTAGCCCAAGAAGCTAAGAGTCAAAGGTAAGAAAGATTTGCTTTAAAAAACTGCATTTTGACAACTATAAATCAGAGACATTCTACAGGGCAGGAGGAGGAAAAAGGATCAAAACGGGGGTGGGAATAGCACAATGGACTATGGTGGTGTTGCACAGGTGAATTGGTGGTGGGAATTCCATGGGGACTACACCTGAGAAAAAGCAAACTTTTTTTTAAAAAAAAAGAACAATGATGTAAAATATATAAACTTGTCATCCATATTAGAAGAAAATGAACAATTTCTGAAAAGAGGTTAAGACTTTCAAGCTAAATTGAAGCTAGAGGCAAAACTGGCTACTCGGTGCTGTTAAAACCAGTGTGAGAATCTCGGGGGCTGGGTAGCCTGGGTGCCAGCAGTGACATCACAGTCCTGTCTCAGCCTGAAACCCTGAGAAGGAAAACTTGAACAGCAGTTTCCATATGAGGCGATAAATGTATCAGGGGAAAAAAAAACAGCAGGAAAGGTGTAGGAACAAAGATTGGACTTCTGAATGTAGGTAAATTACGCCTCGTTCAGTACAAGATACTAAACCACTAAAAAAAATGGTTAAAGCACGACTATTTTCAGGTACACAGTTTTTCCAGGCTCTTACCTGAAGAAGTCAAGGACAGATTAAGAATCTTCAGAGTAGACCATTGAAGATGCTTTAGGAAACATTTCGTTTAGGCAAAAGTTGAAGAGATGAGGAGACTCCCTGGTGGCGAAAGGGGTTATGGCTCAGCGCCATCATGCTATCACCAGCCACTGCTGCACAAGTTCAGTCCCCGGCCAGGGAGGTGACCCACATGGCACAGCAGACCTCTTCTGTCTCACCTGCTGCTCCTCTCAGCAGTGTATTTCAGTCAGTCGGCCTGGTCTGCTTTCCACTCTGTCTCTGGTAAATCCTCTCACCCCCTGCAACTCTGGTCCACCCCCAGCTCTTATATGCATAAATAAATAAATCTTTAAAAAAAAGTTGAAGAAATGAGACAATTTTGTCTTAGCAGGAAACTAGCCCTCTCCAGAGGGAGAGGAAAGTAAAAGAGGAGATCTCCCTGCTGCATCCCTCCTTTGGTCCTTGCACAGCTCTCCCCTCTCTATCTCTCTGACAACCACGTAGTCCTTGGAGATGCAGTAGCCCATTCAAGTGGTCACACCGACGTGTGATTTACACTGTTTCTGCTCACATGCTCCAGAGGCTGCTCTGCACTCTGTAAAGGCGCCTTTTTCTTCTTTCTAAGGGAAACATTATCCCTTTGATCCAGGAAGGAGCCCTTACAAAAGAAGAATCCAGGCACTAAAGGTTTTCTGCAGAGGCTGGAGTTGTGATTCCAATGTCTCCCTATCAGGAGTTCAGGAGCAAGAGGCGCCTAAGCTTTAGGAGGGACAGGAGACACCCACATCCTGGGAAAGCATTTCAAGCTTAGCCTACATAGATAGAGGAACCACAGGGGGCTTGCCCTTACCCTAGGGCCTTCGGAGTTCAGTTCCGTTCTGAGGAGCAGGAGTGCAAACTAAATGGAGGTCATGACAAAAATGGAGGCAGTTTTGTTCCTGGCTATCCCTTAAAAAGTCCACACCAGTCTTGTGATCACAGGGCACTTCTTAGAAGGAGCCGCAGGCAACAAAGGCGACGGGCATCTGCACTACTTCTGCAAATGCTGCCGCCTGTGCCCTGCATGGATCCTCAAACCTCAGTGCTACTCCTGGCCCACACTCCTGCTCCTCAGGGTCCTGTCCTGGTGCTGAGGCCTCAGTGTGGGCAGTTGCCTCTGGAGAGTCCAATGGTGCCCTCTTTAGAGTCTCTGCCACAGACTGTGTGCATGTGTGTGTGCGTGTGTGTGTGTGCGTGTGTGTGTGTTATGGCATCCAAGGAGGAATGTCACTGGGTGTGTAGCCTTTACTGACCAAGGCAGAGAACTCCCATACAGCCTTGGGCATGGATCTCTGGTTCCATCATTTGTGGCTGGAGTGACAGGTTGTAAGATGCAGAGTACCCGCATAAGGAGTATCACCTGGTGTAGTTGGGTGGCACTCCTGGCTGGGCTTGTAGCCTGTGCTGGATGTGATCAGTTGTCTCAAGTGGTGACATCACCACCTTGGTGTGTTTTACTTCTGACATCATTTGTAGTCTCCTCTGCAGACCTAGTTAACCTCTAAAATCTTAATATACCCCAAGTTGTCTACCCTCTACTATTTCAATTTACACCTTTCCCTTGGATATTCTTATCCAATTAGGACAATTTATTCAGTTATTGTCATATGCAGGTAACTTCCAAGTCTATAACTTTGGTTTAAATCTCTTGTACTTCAGACTCCAGACTATTAAAGTCGAAATTTGACAAAAGCACAATCATCTTAGGAAAATGGAACACTCTAGACTTGTAGATAATGGCTCTTTTTCTGGATCTGAGTGGTGTAACTCAGGTGTGTTCTCTGTGAAATTTTCTGTATGTATGTGATACTTCAACAATCAAAGTTGATTGTTGAAAAATCAAGGAGGTGAATTTGTTAGTTATATCAGTGGGTTGGGAATTTTATTCTTACAAAAGTGGTCTTAGGCTACATGCATTTTTCACTTAATATATTCTAGTAGGCACCTTTTCATATTTTTAAATTTTAGGTGTATCTTATTTTCAACATGGTGCATGACATTCTTTCATATGAACCCAACCATACACCACAGAAACATTTAGTTGTTTTTCAATATTTTTTGCTAATCAAATAGTGCAAAGAACATTCTTGTATACACACATTTGTGTACATGTGTGGGAGTTTCTCCATGACATATCTAGAACGTGGACTATTGTTAGTTCATTTTCATTGGATGTGCACTTTTAAAATTCTACTGAGGGCTGCCAAATTGCCTCCAGAAAAGCTGTATAAATATGTAATGTCACCAGCAACTTTTAAGGGTTGTCCTTTTTCCATACCTTCCCCATCAGTAAAAATGAACAAAATTTAAAATATTTATCAGTTATCTATAGTGCATATTTATCAAATATTTATCATATGATTGCTTTGATTGTATTTTTAAACTTAAACATGGGCATTTAAAAATATATTTATTAGCCATTTTCATTTCCTCAGTGAAATTCATGTGCCCATTTTTTGCCAATTTTAAAAGTAAGTTACTTGGATATTTTGTATGATGTAGTTAGTAGTAGTTCTTGGGTTAATAATGATATCAGCACAGTGGGATCTCTATCTGGAAGGAAATAATGGTACATCCTAAATTCGCACCAAAAATAACTGAAGAGAGGCTTCCCTGGTGGTGCAAGGGTCTAAGTCTCAGCACAATGAAGCTATCTCCAGGCACTGCAGCACGAATTCTAGCCTCAGCCAGGGAGCTAGCCGACATGACACAGCAGACCTCTCCTGTCTCTCCTGCTGCTCCCCTCAGCAGTGTATTTCAGTTCTGTTGAAATACAGTAGAACTCACCTGTTCTGCTTCCCACTCTGTCTCTGGTGAAATCTCTCTCCCTCTCCCTCTCCCTCTCTCTCTCTCTCTCTCTCAAACAGACACACACACCAGCACCTCTAGCCTACACCCTAGTTTTTATATGTATAAATAAATAAAAACAAATATTTTTTTAAAACTGAAGAATTTAATAATAATAATGATGATGATAAAACTATAATGTATAAGGAAGAATTATAGGTAAATATTTATAAAATTTCAGGGTGGAAGTTCTGCATGGTTAAACACATCATAAACAAAATCAATAAACAAAAACCTGAGAAAATATGTTTATAAATATTTGACCAACCAAAGTGATGTTATTTTTAAAGTTACTTTTGATCATTTGTATTTTTCTTAGATAAGTACCCATTTCCTTTAAAATTTTAAATGTAATGATAAGAAGTTAAGTATAGTTTTCTTAATTTTTAAAAAGCTCTGTTTTATCCACAGTCCTTTGATCATTCCTATTTGTCTTCTATTTTTCTCATGGTGAGAATGTTAGGTGTACTTATTTTCTTGTTTGATTCATTATTTTTATTTTTATATGATTCCCCCTTTCTTTTTCTACTTGCTGCTCCTACCTTCTTCACCGGAATATGTTATTTCATTTATTTTCAATCTTTTGCATTTTATAAGAAAGGCATTTAAGATTGTAAACACAAGGAAAACCTGTATGTTTGCATACACAGTGCAAGCTGTTACTGGGATTTACTTCTACACAGGTCTACTTTCCATTTTAGTTTTCTCTTTGAAACAAGAGTTATTTTTAAAAATGTTATTAAATTTATATATATATGTTTTTTAAAGCACAGTTTTATTAGGAAAAGGAGAAAGAAAAAGTGAAGCACCCACATGGTCACAGGAGGGCAGGGAGGAGATGTTATTGAAATTTCTATAGGATTATATAGGGCTTGGGGATTGTGTTGTGGGCCTTCCTTCCCACAGTCCTTAAGCAGCAAGTCCGTGTGGATCCCTACTATCTACTCAGCTATGGGCTGGGTGCTCAAGCATAACACTGAATAAAACCGGCATGGTTGCTGATCACATGAGGCTTTAATGGTGTTTACTTTTAACCTCTCTTTTGGATAATTTGAGATTTCCTTTGTGGGAAATTTGAGGTTTTCTTTGTTGGATAGTATGTGATAAAATTAAACAAGATTTTCAGTTTGTAAATGAAGTTCTCTTACTTGATCTTCAAATTCTGAGTGTCCTAGTTTCCTAAGATGATTGTGGTTTTTTTCAAATTTGTATATTCTTTAGTCATTGAGAGGCTCAGTACTAATAAATTCTTGGTGATTTTGTCTTATGTAAGTGGATGATAAACCACATTAACCTATATAATCAATCATTTTGCCATGCGGCCTATGTTGGGATTTCTGTTGATGCTCCCATTTTGCTTTCTTACCAGTCTGCTGCCTTTGTGTTCATTTCACTACTATCCACTCTTCTATAATTTTGTGTACAAATTCATCTGGGGGGAAGAAAAATAAGCTGCATTATGGTTTTCTGGATTTTTCTTCCTTGTCTTTTTTTTGTAATACTTTTTAAAGCTCTAGGTTTTGAACTGACCAAAACTGCTTATGAGTTTGTTTGCACTGGCTAATGCTTAGAGTCTGGCTCAGCGTGATGCTATCTATCAAAGCTAATCCAGACTGAAGGAAGCAGTTTCTCAAGCAATTAGTCTGAATTTTTTTTTTTTGTCAAAACTGTGTGTATTTTCCTGTACACCTAAACCTGGCAACACACATACAAGATTATAACAAAAACAAAACAAAACAAAACAAAAAATCTCTATGTACAAATGGACAAATGAGTCGGGAGAACAAATTCAATCAAAGTAGAATCTACCTTTGGTATGAAGAGAAGATCTACCATACACATATTAACCTTACTGCTTAACAAAGTTGCAAAACAGGCAGTTGGGTAGGCTTTGCCTGGTCAGTGCCAGCCAAAGGATGCAAGGCCAGACATATTCCTTTTGGACAAGCAGTGTAGGGTCAAGGAAAGATAACCATTCTCATTCTCTGAGTCAGAGGTGCTAGATTCTATGATTACGGGAAGCCATAATACATCTACAATTGGGACAGTGGTATCTGTCTGCATCAAGGTACTGCAGATGACAAGAATTAACAATCATTTTACCTATCTATTTTAGATTTCTCAAAATCTAAAATAAATTAAATAATAAAACCTTTTCATATTTCATCTCATGGTTATCTTTACAATAACCATGTTATGTTGATATTATTGGCGCACCATTTTAAGAGAAAGAAGTGATCGATCTAAGATTTCTAAGTAAATAAAAACAGATTCAGAACTTGAAGGAGGTTTCTGGTCTCCAATGCAGGATCATTTCATTGACCCTAGGTCCCTGTAAAAACACTTTGAAACACAAAAAGCACCTTGCCAATGTAAGGAATTCATACTAATTTTCTGAAAGAGCAATGTGGAACCTGTGCATGAATCTGCAGAGATGGCTGGCTGGGCTGCAAGCAGACTGAATACTGGAAGGAAACTAAGAAATTTTTGGGTTCAGTCCTTTGCATGTGTTAGGCAAGTGTTTAAACCTTGTGGGGCAGAAAAGTTAATATTTGCTTCTGTAACCTTATTTTCTAGTCCATTCTATTTTCTTGTTATCTCTATGACAAAAGCCTTTTCTTCATATAGGTTTCTTTCCTCTTCGTACAAAGTTCTCCATCATCTTTGTCAATTTTTTGACTCTTTTCTATATGCTCAGTCCTGTTCACTTCTTCATTTTCACAGAACTCTGTTTCTTTTTTGTTGCTTTCCTCCAATTAGTCATAATATTATAAAATGTTGGTCTTTTAGCATTCATTAAAACAAAAAATATGCTTAATTCCTTCCTTCTTCCTTTTAATTAAATGATTTCCTAACAATTTCCTCCTGAATTTTCGATCTCTCAAAAAACTAATTTGTCCCTTGAACACCATGCTGAAATTGCATCATCAGATTTAGTTTATGCCTCTGATTACCACATACAAAGTGATAGTCTATGATCTCACCATGGCGTAACATGTCCACACCCACATCTGTTCTGGTTAACTCACTAACATTAAGTGGTATAATTTTAAACAGTCACTATTGTGTAAGGGATCTTGGTTTTTATGAATCACATACATTAAGGAAGTTCTGGTTTCCCATCTCATGGAAGACAGAACTCATCTTTCCCAGGCTCCCTGAGATGGAAATTCCATGAACTCTTGATTGTGCTTTTATTAAGCCTGAGCTACTATTTAAAAATACTTAAACAGCAGCGTTTACTTCTCACAATTCTAGAGGCTGGAAGCCTGAGATCACCGTGGCAGCACAGATGGGCCTGGTGAGAGCTATCTTCTGGCACATACATGGCTGCCTTCTTCCTGTATTCCTCACATGTAGAGAGTGAGTGAGCTCTGGTTTCTTCCTCTCATAAGAACACTAATCCCAGCAGCCCACACAGACACCTCAACATGGAGAACTGAGAGGCCCAGAGAAAAAGAGGCTCTGCCACCAATTACATCACGTGAAACAAAGCCAGGAGGAAGCTGTCCCTGAGCTGGGACTTAGGTGGCCGTGTATCCCAAAGGGCATCTATCCCCACACCCAAACACAGGAAGGTTAACGAGGGCTCCAGAGAAGCCCGAACTTTTTAATCTTGTCAAAGACATGGAGTTCCTCCTCCTGAACCCATCGTTAATGAGGTCCTCGAATAGTTGTTAATCTGGAAGCTCCGGGAGGCCCAAGGGAAGAGTGAGTCTGGGAGACTGGCGCGTCGGACGACAACGAGCCCTACAAGCTTGACCACATTGTCAAGGAGCGGTGCCCGAGTTCACGGATATCCTGTGGGCTTCCTGGTCTCCTCCCACGGACTGCAAAGCGCCACGAGAGCCCATCCATCTGTGCCGCCTAGTTCCTGCTTCTAGTTACCACCACGATGCCCCAGCCAGGTCCTCCTGTCCAGCAGGGCATTCACCCCCATGCTGAGGTGCGGGGGCAGTCCTTCGTGGCATTCACGTCTTCGGCCTTCTCCCACGATTACTTGGCAGTCATGGCCTACTGGGGCACCATCACCTCCGGGCTCTACTACACCCTAGATTTGTCAGCTTCCACCTCTCCCAGTCGCTCAACCTCCACTAACCCGCTAAGCTCGAGAGTCAGGCCCACACAGAGGTAAAGGGCAGTGAGGACACCTCTGAGAGCTCTATGGAGACCCTGGGTGGCAGACCCTGTGTGGTGGGGCCTGCAGAGGAGGAGAAAGCCCAAGTGGTTGAATTTCCTGCCTATAAGAGATGGTAGCGCAGGAGGAGGACCACGGGAAGGAGCTGAAGGCTCCGGAAGAGCACAAGAAGGTCTTTGAGGGCCTGTGTTCTTTCTGAAGTGAAAGGTGCCAGTCAGGCATGCCCTAGCTTTCATCATCAGTTTTTCGGTTGTTTTTTTGGGGGGTCTGGGGGGCAGTGTGTCCTGGGGCAACTCCATATGCATTGGAGCCACTTTTGATATTACAGAAGCCTGCGTCACCCATCAGCTCCTCCACCGGCCTTGGCAGCAGACCTGCCTACAGCCCCAGTGAGAGTAAGACTATATGAACAGGCTTCTTCCATCTGCAGACCACTTCCCTAGGGTACAGCTGCCCACCAGGACTCTTGCCCTTCTTGTCAGAGAAGGAAGGTGATTACATCCCCCTCTGAGAAGCTGAAGTTGCTGGCCCTGAAGCAGGGAGGGAGAGTACCCAGGAAATGTGGATGAATCTGGGAAAGGTTGAAGAAGAAGGTAAATGAAAGTGATGGTGATGAAGGTGAAGAAAAGGAGGAAGAGGCCAGACAGAGCCCTGGAGGAGCAGAGGATAGAGGGGGAAGAACCCAGGGGTGATGGCAGGCACAGTGAAGCTGGAGGACAGGCAGCAGGGTCCAGAAGTAGAAGAGTGAGACCAAGCACCTGACCATCATGGTGATGAAGAAGCAGAAGTACCTTTACAAAAAGATCACCTTTGCCAAGAACTGCAAAATCCATGAGGCAAAAAAAAAAACCAAAACAAAACTAGTGCAATGGAAAGTCCACAATGAGGCTGTGAGGTCTGAGAAGGCCAAAAAGGTAAGACCAGACTGATGCTGCCAGTCTCTCGATGGGCCGGGGAGAGCTGCCAGCAGCTGGACTTGGCACAGGCAGGCCAAAGGACCTAGACCAGCGACTCCTCTTTTTCTCCTCCTCCTCCTCCCGCTGCCAGCCCTGGCCTCCTTTCATTCTCTCTTTGGGCCTGTGGGTGGCTCAGGCCTCCCTCAGATGCAACTTCTTGCTGGTAGAAAAGGGAAGAGGCATCTTTGCCCCCTGGAGTCAGTGACATGGGGGCAGGGGCCCAACCAGCCCCTTTGGCTGTTTCCCCTCTGCCAACACACACAGTTGGACCCATGATTCTCCTGGTGCTGTGATATGGAAAGATAAGAAGGAGCATGTTATTAAATGGCTGGAGTTTTGCAGCCAACTGAAAAACAAAAACAAAAATAAAAAACAATTCCATTATTGACGCCTCACTGTCATGACCATATCTAAACTTAGTTACCTCTGAAAGACCTCACCCCCAAATACCATCACATTGGGGGTTGTGACTTCGACATATGAATTTTAGGGGACACAAACACGCAGTCCGTAACAATTGCCGTCTCTTTTCATTTTGGTAGTCAAGACATTGCTTCATAGTCAGAGAACATTTTTTTTCAATGAAGTGCTTTTATTTCTGTTTGCCCTGTAATAAAATGAACTACTGTTTAGCACTATTCTAAAAATCCTTTTTCAGTTTTTAAGAGCATATTTACAGTCTTCTGTGATCCCCTATATAAGCTAATTGAATCCTTTATTTGACCTGATTTCTATGCATGGTATCATTTTGCTTATTTAATTCTAGCATCAAGGCCAACATTTTACTTGTGGCTATTTTAGGATGGTGAGATTGAAATGATTTTTACTTTCTCTCATTTTTTTCTTTTCTTACCAAACTATTTACAATGACATAGTTATATATTTTAGTAATTAAGACAGTTAATATTAAAACTAAAAGCTATTATAATGAAAATAGTGTAGTTTTATTAGAACTAGAACAAATTACTAGACTAATGGGAAAAGAAAACCAAGAAACAGACACACACACACTTGAAATATGACAGCACTAAAAGTCAGAGGGAAAGGATGGACTATTCAATAAATGATGCTGGGACAAGTGGCTATTCCTACGGAAAAGGGTTCAACTCTTACATTATACCATATGCCCTAAAATACTAATTTTAGGTTGATTAAACATTTAAATATTCAAAACAAAATTTTATACTTTTGGAAGAGACTATTGGAAAGTAAATTTATGTTCTTGGGGTTACACAAAAGCTCCTTAAATAATACACAAGGAGCAAAAACCATAGACAATTGACTACATTCAGGTAACTACTTTCTATATGATAAAGGACACAGTCTAACAGCCTGAAGGCACACTGCAGAATAGAAGATACCTGCAATCTACATACCAGTAGAGAATTACTCTTACAAAATAATGTTATTACTACAACCCTATTTATCCAGATATCCCTACACATGAATGAAATGACACATGTACAGGGTTATCTATGTGTTTGTAATAGAAAAATTTGGGAACAATCTAAGTAATAATCTCCAGGGGACTGGTTAATGATGGTATAGCCCTGTAATGAGTTCCTGTGTAGCGGAAAAAGAGATCCAGGGCCTTATCTATAAACCAAGATGGAATGATTATTAGGCTGTATTGTTAGGTTAAAAAAAAGCTACTTATTATGTTTTCTGTGTTTTTCCATGTGTTGAAAATATTTTATAGGGGCCTCCCTGGTGGCGCAGTGGGTTAAGCAACACACTATGAAGCAAACCGCAGCCACTGCAGCACGAGTTCGATCCCTGCCACCAGCCAGGGAGGGGACCCACATGGTGCAACAGACCTCTCCTGCTGAGTCCGCTGCTCCCCTCAGCAGTGTGTTTCAGTGGATCTGTCTGTTCTGCTCCCCACTCTGTCTCTGGTGGACACTCTCACCCCCCACAATTCTGGCCTGTACCCCAGTGCTTGCATGAATGGATGAATAAATATTTTTTTAAAAATTTATAATAAAGACACTCGTTTGCTATGAATTATGAATTTTCCCCACTGCACAAAGAAATTAAGAAGCCAGTGAAGTCCAGTGACAGTGATATGGCTTTGCAATGATGATCAGAAAGTGGACAAATGGGGATCCCCAAAAGACTATGAGTTGTTTAGTGATGATAGCACTGCTTGGAAACTCCAGTTCCCTAATTCCCATAAGGTTAGTAAAGTGGCAGAGATGGGAGGGATATAGCACACTGAGGTCCTGGGTCACAGATGATGATGACAACCATTTCTATAGGTAGGAACATTATAAGAAATGCAGGTAGTACTCTTTGTCTTTGTGGTTATTTTCTCTACTTAACCAACCCTTACGCCATTTGTATTTCTGGCAATATAGTCTGTCTAAATTACTGTGGCTGGGCCAATCTTAGTCACAGCGATTGGCTCAAGGTCTGGGCACATGCCCAGCTGCTGGGATTTTAAAATATCAAGTTGAAGCCAAATGCTATCAGTCCATGCTAAATTGGAGAGGGGTAACTATCAAGCTCTCTGTAGTTTCATTTCTGAGAAACCCTACCTGCAGGAGCAAATAAGGTCAAAGAACAGAGAGGAACAAAAGAGCAGCCTATGGGTGTCCCACTAGAGACATACATACACACACCTCTCACAGCAGTGTTGGAATCTGTGGGTCTCCTTGGTCACCGGAGGCCAGCTGCCATTACTAGTTATGGGAGTCAGTAAATCTTTTTTCCTGAAGCAAATCCAGTTGTTTCATCACTTGTAATCAGAATCTCTGATCTACAGAACCCTCTCCACCCCCTCTAATCTATGCTTGTCCCTTGTTCATCTTGTCAGTTTCCAGAACTTCATCTTCACCTGAACATTGTCTTTCCTGTGCTCCAGTCAGACACACCTGCAGGAATTTCTACTCTCACCTTCCATGAATACATCAAGCTCAGTGTGGCTGCAACAGAATTCATCATTTTCTTAACTCTACTTTTACCTGACAAAATATTTTTTCTACATTGCCCTGTAAAAATTAATGTAATTATTGTTCTCACAGCTACCAGATTAGATGTCTAGACTCCTCCTTCTCTTACTCTAATTTCTACCCATCTCCAATTTAAATGGTCACCCCACCTTCTCCCAGATTTGCTCATCAAATCTGCAATGTTTTCTCACTGCTTTTAGTTCCTCACCGAAGTTTCTGAGTTTATCTTTTATCCCCGTGAACAAGGTTGTTGTCCAGTCAATTCCACATCTGGAGTACCTGTGTTTCTCTTATCTGTTCTCTGGTTCTTATTCGTATTATTTTTTCTTTTTATATGCCTCATTGCCTTTATTCTATACATTGCATTTGAAAAATTATTTATGGAAGTCATTTGAAGCCTAGGATGTTCTCATTCCTCAGAGATGATTTTAGTTGTGCCAGATGCCTGGAGGCATGAGGACTCTGTGTTACTTTAATCCAATTTATAAGTTTGAGATTTCCAGGCCAATGCACATGATTTAAAGTTGACCTAAAATCTGTGTGTGAGGACTTGATTTAATTCTAATTTACTTTTATGCCTAGAATCTCCATTCTAAGTGCAGAATGGCTTATCAGTACTTTCACTCCCCACTGGCAATGAACTCCACTGGTCCTGGTAGGTGAGAGGCACTTAGCCTTTTTTGTTCCATACACCTCTTTGGCAGTTTGATGAAGCTATGGATTCCTTCTCAGAATCATGTTTATCACAACTTAAGAAAAGATAAATAGGAATACAAAGAGAAACCTATCATATTGAAATAGTTTTTAAAACATTCAAAAAATTTTGTGATACATGGGCTTCTTTATAATGCATTAAATGCAAGCTTGAGCAGCAAATAATGACTGATTTAGAAATAGTGCTGCATGTAAATAAAATTTTGAGATATCTGTAAAAACTATAAATGTGGCATGAAAATATCTGATTTCTGTTGGGGACAAAGTTACACATGAACAACTATGACTTGTGGCCCAGTCATAATAAAAGGAAAGCCTAAACTTTATTTAGAGGTTAATGAAAAGAAAGATGTTGGGGCCTCCCTGGTGGCGCAGTGGGTTAAGCAACGCACTATGAAGCAAACCGCAACCACTGCAGCACGAGTTCGATCCCTGCTGCCGGCCAGAGAGG
>JAGFMF010011796.1:5653554-5687935 GCA_019455555.1 Galemys pyrenaicus | reverse complement strand
CTCTGTCTGTGGTGAATCCTCTCACCCCCCACACCTCTGGCCTGTACCCCAGTGCTTGTATGCATAAATAAATAAATCTTTAAAAAAAAAAAAGATGTATTTTTTTTCTTAACCCAGTTCAGACACTCCTCTTACCTCCCAAATTGGACAGTTCACACTTCCCATATTTAGACAGTGCTGCACCTGCTGTTAGAAGGGCTGCCTCTTCTCTTAGCTACCACTTTGCCTGAGCAAATGCTGGACTCACCTTTCTTGACTAGATTTTGGTGCAACAATTCCTCACTAGCTCCTTTGCAGGTTGATGACTTTAGAGAAATATTTTTGTTTACATTTCATCCAATTTCTAAATTGTCATCAGTGTGAGAGTTCCACTATCACAGGAAGCAGAGGGACCCACCCATTCCATGGTAGCTTCACCTTTATGTACAGGATCCTTATTTCTTCTCATCTGGATTGCCAGCAGTCACTGGCTGCTAATCTAGCCTGGATTCCATTTCCATCGGAGGGATTTTTCTAAATATAAATCACATTTCTAAAATGTAAATCTGATTACATCAGATCTCAACTTCAAATCCTTAAGAAGTTCCCAAATATTCTCATAAAATATTCAAATTCTGTAGCACCATAATTCAGATTCCTGTGACCGCTAAGTCATGTAAATCTTATAATGTAAGTCTCCTACATTATATTATAAAGTGGGAAGCTGCCCTTCTCCCACATGCCAATTCTCATTTTATGCTCTTGCTATGACCAATTCTTTGGAGTGCCCAGGATGCTGTGTTTCCTATGACTTTTGTGTCTTTACACATGGTATTTCTGCCCAAAATAGCCATCCCCTCTTCCCTTGTTGGCCTGGCTAACTCCTCTAGTGTTACACGTCTTGGCTCAGGTACCACCCACTCTGGAAAGCTTTTGTGATTTCGTCAGTCTCTGGAGTCCTTCCTAAGTTCTTTCATAATACCCCATGATGGGTCTACTTTTATAAAAGCATGTTTATTCTGTGATTTGTGTACTTGCTGGTCTCCTGCACTGGAATATAGACTGCCTCACATTAGAGGCTTTCTTCCTCTGATTACTCAGCCCATGCCACAATGTCTGATCTTAAATGGTCCTTTACCAAATTAAATAGTTGCACTTGGTACACTACTGTTTTCTAGTGTCATTTACTTGACTAAATTGTTCCTTAAAATGCTAGTGATGGAACATGGCAAGTCTTGCTTTCCTTACCACTTTTGCTTATGTGCTATGCTTAGGATTAAGTACTTTGTGAAATGGACTAGAGAGAACAAGGCAGTCTGGAACAAGGCCTAAGATAAGGGCTGGGACACAGAGACTTAGTTCTGGGCACAGAGACATTAGGACAATGAGTGAGACCACGGAGAACTAACCAATCACAGAGGCTGGTGTAGCTTTAGAATAATCAGGGAAAGAAGGTATGTATTCCCTGAGACATACTCCACTTCATTTCCCTTGCCCCTCCCTGGCCTGGGAGTTCCACTTTATTTTTGTTCCTTTTCTCCTCAATAAACTTTTTCTTTCTCTAAACAAATCTGTCTCTTCTCACTTGCTTGCCTGAGTGTCTGTGAAGTTCCTGTTGCAGCTTTGTGAGATACCAACCCTGGGACTCAGCGCTGTCACTGCAGCCTGGGATCCATCCCTGGCTGGAAGGCTAGGCTTGAAAACCTGCTATTACAGGGCCTCCCTGGTGGCGCAGTGGGTTAAGCAACACACTATGAAGCAAACCGCAGCCACTGCAGCACAAGTTCGATCCCTGCCACCAGCCAGGGAGGGGACCCACATAGTTCGATCCCTGCCACCAGCCAGGGCAGGGAGGGACCAGCCAGGGCAGGGAGGGGACCCACATAGCGTAGCAGACCTCTCCTGCTGAGTTCCCTGCTCCCCTCAGCAGTGTGTTTCAGTCAATCTGACTGATCTGCATCCCACTCCATCTCTGGTGAAATCTCTCACCTCCCTGGACTCTGGCCTGTACCCTAGTTCTTGTGTGCATAAATAAATAATTGTTTTTTAAAGAAAACCTGATATTATGGTATCACATGTACAAATTTTTTGATCCCTTGTTACTAATACAAAATTTAGTACACTTTACTTCATCTTCCAAGAATTTTGGTAGAATTTTAATAGAGATTAAAAACAGTAACACTGTAAGTATAAAAAGGAGATTAGAAACATTCTGAATTTAACCAGGAAGCTGGAGTACCATGGTGAGACTGGGACTTTCCTCAGAGGGTTGTTATGAAGATTAAACAATGTAATTCATGGAGAGCAATTTGCCCATTGCACAGATGTTCAATGAATAGTAATCTTTTCTAGAGGCAATGGGTAGCCACTGAAGCTTTTTAAGATAGACTGTGAAATGGACAGAATTATGCTTGAGGGAAGTTATAGGTTCAGAGATAACAGAAGCAGTAATTTGAAGTTGAAAAACATTTACATTTGAGCTGAAAATAACTTTGGGTCTCAAGAAGTACCCCAGTTAAGAGATTTAAAATATCCTCTCATGTGCAAAGCTTTGTACCTAAGAAAGTTATTTCCCTTCAACCATCATAGTCCTGGCAATTAAGATCATTTTTTTCTGAATCAAACAATCTTATCTTTTCAGATTTTCACATTCCTTTGGGGCAGAAGTAGTCATTTATCTTGTCTTGATGACACACAACCTAATAGAACTGGACAAGAAGTGAAGTTTAAAGGGTAGTTGTTTGCTGAGTTTATTTTGAATGGTTTTTCCTGTCTTGAAAAGTTAGGTAAACTTGCAAACATTGTTGTAAATAGAGCATGATATGCTTAAAGCCTAACATACTGATTTTTTTCTTTAAAAATGAAATTTTTATGACAAGATGAAAATACTTTCAGAGTGAGCTGATCAGAAAGTCAATTGTTAGAGGATTCTGGGAAGATGGTACAGTAAGTAACACAGGAATATGCCTTCCCACCTAGAGAACAATTTACACTGGGGAATCTGTCTGAGGTAACAATTTTAGAACTCTGTTGAAGACTTGCAACTTCCAGGGGAAGGCTTAGACAATGAAGGGCAGTTAATTTTGGTCAATTTCAGCTCTTAGCACAGTAGCACCACCTTCCACCCCCAAGTCACAGGGCAGGCTACTATGCAAATGACCCTGGGCACCTTGTACACAACTTGTGAAAGCTAAGGTAGGAAAATGGGACTCTGTCCTCAAAATATTGCTGATTGCTGCTTCTGATCACAGAAGTGCAGACAAAAAGGTAGGGAGATACTGCTGTTGCACCTCACCCATTGTTGAAAGCCCCTTCCTCTGGCTGAAGTGACTTTTAGAGGATCTAGAGACAGCACCTTCTTTCCTCCTTTCTTTTTCACTTTTCCCTCAATTCAGACACCACACATTAAAGACTAAGACATTCAAAAACAATCACATATATGGGGAAAATTAAAAAGTGACTGTACATGCTCAGGGAAAGGTTTAAAGAGAGGTGAGAAAACATTAAGTTTATACTGAGGCAGATCCTCAGCACAGAGACAGCCTATGACAATTAACAAAACAAAAACCCAGCAAACCCTAGACTTTCAAAGTTACATCATTAGATTTAAAATCTAATGTTCAACAACAATTTCCTAGACATACAAACAAATAGAAATGTATGGGCCATTCAAGGGGGAAAAATCAATAGAAACTATCCCTGAAAAGATTGGAAGGGGGATCATGAGACAGACAAAGGGTCAAGAAAATATTATATAGGCAAAATGAAAATATTAATAAATTTAAAAAACCTAAAAAGAAATAAAAACGGAATTATAGAGCTGAAAATTTCAATGACTTAAACGAAGAAGTCACTAGAGGGATTCAAAAGCAGAATTCACTAGAATTCACTAGAGGGATTCAAAAGTATGAACCTTAGTATAGGACAACTGAAATTACTAAAGTTGAGATATAGAAAGAAAAAAGGTTAAAGAAAAGTAAACAGAGCCTAATAGAACTGTGGATATAACAGAAAGAGAAGAGAGAAAGGAAGGGGCAGAGAAAATACTTGAATGATGGTTGACTATTCCTCAAATATGATGAATACAAACATCAGAGAAGTTCAACGAACAGCAAGTAAGATGAATTCAGACACCCACACCAGACGTATTATAACACAACTTTAAATACAGAGAATCTTGAAAGTAGTCAGAGATGCAAATTGTCACATGTAAGGAATCCTCAATAAGATTATCAGTGGAGAAACTTTCTCCAAAAAAGACAGAAATGGCCAATAAGCACATGAAAAGGCACCCAACATCTTTAATAATTAGGGAAGTGCAAATCAAGACTACAATAAATAATACTTAACACCCATTAGCTTGGCTCCTGAATACTACTGATAAAATGGTAGGGCCGCTATGGAAAAAAAAGTCTTCAAAAAATTAAAAATAGGACTATTGTAATATCCAGAAATTCCACTTTATGTATATACCCTGAAGAAATGATAGTAGGGCCTCAAAAAGATATTTTACACCTGTGCTCAAAGAAACATTATTCACATTAGCTAAAATGTGGAAACTACCCAAGTATCCACTGACAAATGAATGGGTAAGCAAAATGTGGCATATACATATAACGGAATATTATTTGGCCCTAAAAATGAAATTCTGCAATATACAACATGGATGAACCCTGAAGACATTAAGCTAAGGAAATAAGTCAGTCATAAAAAGAAAAACTTAGATGAGGTACTTAGAATAGTCAAATTCATAAAGACAAAGGATAATGGTTGTTGTCAGGGGCTGGGGGACGGAAGCAGAGGGAGTTACTGTTCAAAAGGTAGAATTTCAGTTTTATGACCTGAAGAGTTATGAGGGCAGGTAGTGGTGATAGTTGCATGACAGGAATTAACTTAATGCCATTAGTATACTTAAACTTGTTAAGATGAAAATTGCTTTTTGTATTGCTTTACCACAACACCAAAAAAGTATGAATTCTTGAAAGATTCCAAATGTTTGGAATGTTTAGTTTCCCATGATAAATTACTTGAAGAACATTCTATGAAGAAATGATATATAAAGTACTGGCTTAACTCTGAAAGCTTTATGGCAACTTGTACTCCACAAAATGACATTTGATGCCTATTAAAGTCATGATGTCTGCTGGGATCTGGGTACACAGTGAACACCACTTGCGTCCTGTTGCTGCGGACATATGGTTGTTTCTGCTGGGAAAACCCAGTTATGACCAGCAGGCCCTTCTCAGAAATAGTCACCTTGTTATAGATAAACTATAGGATGATGCAATAACTTGAGAAAAATGTCTGTCATGCTTTCAGTGACAAGTTTTTAACAATAAAGTAAATTATGAACTGCAAGTTCAAGTTAATGTCACAATAAACATATCATTTCCCTTTTTAGTTGATTTTGAAATACAACTTTCCCTTTGTTTTAAAATGACATATCTAACTGTGTCTTCCTTTGAAGAGGTGATGATGGAAATGGGATGATTCTCTGAGGCTGTAGTAGAGACTTTTAAACTTTGCTGTGCAGCCTGGCAAGAACCGGACAGATGTAGAATGCTGCCACTTGAAGTGTGGTCCCTGGGGCGGCAGCAACTGCTCCGTCTAGGCGCTCAGCAGAAGTGCGGGCTCAGGTCCCACTCAGACCTGAATCAGAATCTGCTTCTTAAGATCTCTAGGCCACTGGTGCACATTAAGGCTTCAGCAGCACATAACCCATTCCCTTTTCTGTGCTTAGTACCATGAGAGGCAAGGGAGCGAGCAGGCACACGGGTGATTAGGAAGACTTTCTGCTCTCAGACATAGCACTACACATCTGCTTTATTTTCCACTGACTACATACTGTCAGTCCTGCCCACTTCTCAGGATTGCTGTGAGAACCAAATGGGATCCTTGCTAAGAAAACTGTAAGTGATCTGCATGCAGTCTCCCTCTCAGACTTTCTTAGACCATTTTGTATTTTGCCCATTATGTTCTCTCATACATACTACAGGCAGAATTCATTTCTGCTGCATGTCTTTTGTTCCTGCTATTTTATCTGCCTGGAATATCCTTCCTTTGGATCTCTGTGTGTCTGGCTTTCTTATTCAGCTCTTAACCTCATGGAATTCAGTGAGAACGTCTCAGATCACCCAATTTAGTCACTCTCTGGTGAGTCACCCTGTTTGTATCTCTGCAAGGCACTTGTCACCATATGAGCAGGGACAGTGGAGTCTCAGTGCCTTGAACAGTAACTGGCACACTGTATGCTCATATATATTTATTTAATAAATGGCTGTAGAGGATAACAACATCTTAGGGGGAGTGGGATGATGTCTAAAACACTTTCATTAATGCATGGAAAACTTCCTTGCTTTCCTTTCGGAAATGACAGCAATATTACAGAGATTACTTTAACAATCTCAATAATGAGCATGAAAATCCATGCATTTTCATTAAGATATAATAAAGAATGAGGGCCTCCCTGGTGGCGCAAGGGGTTAAGGCACAGCACTATGAAGCTGTCCGTGGCCACTGAAGCACAAGTTCGACCTCTCAGCCCAGGGAGGTGACCCACATGGTACAGTAGACCTTTCCTGTCTCACCTGCTGCTCCCTTCAGCAGTGTATTTCAGTGGATCTGCCTGTTCTGCTCCCCACTCTGTCTCTCACTTTTCACCCCCCCATCTCTGGTGTGTACACCAGTTCTTCTATGAATAAGTAATCTTATTAAAAAAATAAAGAATGAAAATATGGAAAGTACTTTTTATCATGTTTCCAGGAAAGATGATTCCTTCACTGTCTACACCCTCCTGTAGGTATCACTGTGATACTCTCCATTTACATTAAGATTAATTCCATCCATTTCCCTTGATAAAGTGAAGAGTTTAAAAAGGAAAAACTGCAAGCGAGGTCACACTAGTGGATAATTAATGTTGCAGTGCTAAGACAGCTTGCCCAGGCATGGCAGATGGTCTGGAGGCTGGCTTGGCAAAGCTGCCTGAGAGTTGGGGAAGGCTGTAGGTTAGCAGCAGGGAGCACATCCTTCATCAGACTACAAACCCAGAACTGTCCAGAAGCAACTCTGCTACCAAACTGAAACTTAATGCTTTATTCTCAGTTATTCTCAGTTATACATGATAGAAATTGGTTTTATGTCCAATAGGTTAGTTCACATAATCTAGTGACATAACAGAAAAGAAAGATCAGAGCTATTTCTTTAATCTATTTATAATCTTCCCACCTTGAAGATGAAATGAATTCTGCCACTTCAAGGTCAGGGCTAACTATAGTCCTCTAATTATAGGCAGTGATGCCGTTTTATGAACTACCTTTGCGGTGCTTTCCTGAGCTCAAATCATACCATAAAGGGGAAGGGTGCACAAAGCGAAAGTCCCCGTGTATTTGCTCAGTTCTATAGATCAGCAGAGCGATGGCCCCCTCTACTGATGCTGTCTAAAATGGCAGAAAGATATTTGGCAAGTTAGGGGAGCTGCCGTGTGCTCCTTCTCACTACCCAAATGATCCACAACACCGCTGAGAAAAGTCTGTTGTCCTTAGGCACAAAGTGGGCTTTTCACATCTTCATTCTTGTTTATGTATTCTTGGATTTAAATTAGCTGTACTGCTCCAGAAGCAACCAGAGGGGCAATGGTTTTATATCGGATCAAGTGCTGGGAGCCCTCCTCCAAGTCGATCACATAGTCCCTGAAAAAGGAAAAAACATGTATCTGCAGAGCTTAGAGGGGCTCCAGCAGGAGGAATTCTTTCTACTGTCAAAGACACATGCCACTCACCTCTGCTCATCTGTTTCTGGTTCTACCAGTATGTTTTCTTGTCGTTCTTTCACTCTGAGAAACACGTATGAATCCAGATCTGGTTTGGGAACTGGCAGAAAACAAATAATGTAATCAGAAAATGCTCGGCTAACGCTCTATATGAGGAAAGTTGCAGAGTGATATAAAAGTATTTGTATGCATGTGTGTGTGGAGGAGGGGTGGGGGGTGGGAAAATGTGATTTGAGGAGGTATCTGGTACTTTCTAGAAACAGCACACTTCCCACCCATTGTTTCCTATAGCAACCACTCATTAATGGACACTCAAAATGTATAGGGAAGCCTGCCCATCATGGAGAAGACAAGGATAGCACAGGGCCTCCCCAGACAAGGTGGTGATAGTGACATTAGGATGCCTCATGTGAGTAGCATTCACTTAGTGATGTGGGAAGAACTTTGAAGAAATGGGTAGGACTTACACTAGCTACAGTAAATTTATAGGGGTTATAGGCTATAAATTACGGGCAGGGTGGGAGAGAGATTCCCAGAGCTCACTTGTACTTAAGCTCGTGGCCTCGCACACTAAGTTTAGTTTATGAATAAGGTGGGTTCCAGTTCCCTGGAGAACTGTTTGATTTGGTATGGCAATTTTGACCTTACAAGATCTTACTTGGATACAGGAATTTTGCAAAGACTGGGACTTGTACCTATAAGGTAGGGTACTCATTTGGTTAACATAAGGTTAGGAGTTACAACTATCACTTCCTTCCCTTAATTCAGATTTTTGAGGGGACTGGAGACTTAGGTCTTCCTTTTCTCCTCCTACACTTAGACCTGCTTCCCCTTTCATGAAGGGGAATTCCTCCTAACAAAAAGAGGAAACGGGCCTCCCTGGTGGCGCAGTGGGTTAAGCAACGCACTATGAAGCAAATTGCAGCCACTGCAGCACGAGTTCGATCTCTGCCTCCAGCCAGGGAGGGGACCCACATGGCATAGCAGACCTCTCCTGCCTCACCCGCTGCTCCCCTCAGCAGTGTATTTCAGTCAATCTGCCTATTCTGCTCCCTGCTCTGTCTCTGGTGAATCCTCTCACCTCCCTAGACTCTGGCCTGTACCCAGCTCTTGTATGTACAAATAAATAAATCTTTAAAAAAAAGAAAAAAGGTAATAAGGAATCATGGGCAGGGTTTTCAGCCTCCTAGCTAAATCCTCTTTAGTAGCCAGATAGTCCCCACACATCCTGGAGTCTGAAGAAAAGATAGCCCATTGAGAGCAGATACAGGTTAAAGTAACCTTTGTTTTTCAGTGCTCAGAAAAGTCTAGCACATCATAGGTGCTCAGCAGATAACTGCCGAAAGAACAAAGGACTGGATAGATGAATGAGTCTCCATTTACAAAGGCAGTCACAAGAATTACTTTTAGACTAACCTGAAGAACACAAGTTATGCCGAAAAGGCAACCCTTACCTGCTCTTGACACATTTTTTTTTTTTTTAAACACAAACCCCTTCTCTTTTCTGCTTATCTACATGTATTTGTCCATCTTTGAGAGAAAAGAGTGAAGGTGAAGCTCCTATTCTGATGCAGCTGAAGATACTTGGGATGTAAACTATGGCCCCTCAGGATGTCTAAAAAAAGAACTCTGCTTACCTGACCTCAAGAGGTCCACCTTCTGTAAGTTAGGAGGCATGTGCTTTAAGGCAACATTCTTTAGATAGGTCTCTGTGTTGGCCATGTACCTGAAATACATAATCCAAATTACTGCAATAACATGACTGGCTGGAACCACCAGGGCTATCAGACAGAGAGCAATGGCTCTGAGACAGGCTTCACAGACACCACCATCAGCACTCATGCTTACAAGCCAGGGTAAGAATGTCAGGTCCCACGCTTACTGCTTACTCACTCTTTGGCAAAGGCAAACTCTTCTGGAGAAAGGCTAGCAGGTTCTCCCTCGGGGCGTGTTTTCTCTTTTTCAAGGATATGAGGGAAAAACTTCTCAATCTGCGGGGGTAAATAAAAATCATCTGTCAAGATCCATGTCTCAAACGTACTATTTCTTTTTTTTTTAAGATTTATTTTTTTATACATACAAGAGCTGGGGTACAGGCCAGAGTCTAGGGAGGTGAGAGGATTCACCAGAGACAGAGCAGGGAGCAGAATAGGCAGATTGACTGAAATACACTGCTGAGGGGAGCAGCGGGTGAGGCAGGAGAGGTCTGCTGCGCCATGTGGGTCCCCTCCCTGACCGGCGGCAGGGATCAAACTCGTGCTGCAGTAGCTGTGGTCTGCTTCACAGTGCGTTGCTCAACCCACTGCGCCACCAGGAAGGCCCTCAAATGTATTATTTCTGAATGACTGAGTCTTAACTTAGAATTTGACTTTAGAAATGGCAAGTCTTGATGGTCAAGGTTCTTTCTAGTAATAAGACCTCAATTTTGGCAGCGGGTAGGTTTCAAAGAATTCAGAGGTAATACAAGGTAGTTTAAAAGGAAGAGGCTTTCATGAAAGCAAATCTGAAAATGCAATATAAATGATATTTACGAGGAAGATGAGGTGGTATTATTAAACATCTTTATGTAACTGTACAAGATGTTCTTCTATGAGGTGAAACCTACAAAAGCTAGGAAGACACATATAGAATGCATACACAAACAGGATAGTGATACTTAATTATATAAATATAACCAGCAAGAATAAAGTCCAGAAGAAGGCAGGGCTTGCAAAAAATTCTAAGGACTACCAGGAAAAAAAAAGCGAAAAGTTGCAAAAACAGTGTATAGTCAGAAACGGGGAAGGGACTATTTATTGTTTGGAGTCAAAGCTCCTAGGATTATATCTGCTAATGCTTCCTGCAAGTACAGAAAAGGCAAAGGTAAGGGGACTCTGAAGGCCAAGATAAAGAAACACTTTTCCACTTACAGAAGTTTAAGTTCTTGAGCTTGGGTCAATTATAATCCAAATAAATGAATACTTACAGGGAGTATACATTTGTATGTATATGTAGTACTTTCCCCTGTTATATGTAAATTTCTAATGCTGCTATATTAGTACACTAAAAATGTATGTAGTTTCTCTTTTTTATTTTATTTATTTATGCATACAATAGCTGGGGTACAGGCCAGAGTCCAGGGAGGTGAGAGGATTCACCAGAGACAGATTGGGGAACAGAACAGGCAGATCGACCGAAACACACTACTGAGGGGAGCAGTAGGCAAGACAGGAGAGGTCTGCTACGTCATGTGGGTCCCCTCCCTAGCTGGTGGTAGGGATTGAATTCATGCTGCAGTGTGTTGCTTAACCCACTGTGCCACCAAGGAGGCCCCGTACGTAGTTTCCTAATCTCAGGAGAATTACTGAGCTATGAAGAAGTCAAAGATAGCGGTCCAGTAGTTGAGAGTGGGGTGGAGAGATATACCATATGTCTCAACGTTTTCAGAACAGGTGATCATGTCTCAATGACGTCCTTAAGGAAACACTAAATCTGAGGCCTGGTGACAGTACAGAGAGGGAAACTTCTAAATGCTGAAAAACAACTGTGATTCAAGGGACAGACATCAATGTGTATGGAAGTTCCTGAGGGAATAATCTATCACTCGCCCAGTCCTATAACCATAGACCTTTGATGACATACTTATCAAACCTGTTGATAATATAAAGTGTTAGGAAATATTTGGTGACAAGCTCAAGACAACAGAAACCACAGAAATGGCTCAATTTAATAAGATGTTGAGGTTAAGGGAAATGAATAGCAAGTCCTACACTTAGGGGTCAAAAACGAAACTACACAATTAATTTCAGGATGGTGACAGGATGAGATAATAACAACTTAAAAACTGAAGAGGTTCGAGTTAATGGTGAGCACAGCAGGAGGTTAGCATGAACCAATATGCTAATGAGATTCTGGGTGGCATTACTATCTGTTTAATATGTAGTGATCACCCTATTTTTCACAAAAGTGAACAAACTAAATTGTAATACTACATTCAGTGGCAAGTGGTACAATTTAAAAAGGCTATTGATAACCTTAAACCTTTTGAAGAAAGATACCAGGAGAGTAAATGAATTTAAACGGTTGAAATGTTTAACTGAAAGGATGAGATGTGCGAGCTGAAGCCCTTAAACATAGGAGAGCGAATGCATTTGTGTTTAATAACAAAATGGACAAGTGGAACCAAATAAGAAGAAACTTCAAGAAAGCTAGAACTTTCTGGGGTTAAAACAGACATAACACAAAATAATGTTTAGCAATTTCATTGTTACAGGTTGGATGGCCACAATGCTACTGCTGAATGTCAAGTTATCATGGTCTATTGACATGGCCTCTATTAAAGATGAGAATAATTTTTAAGACTAGTTTTCTTCTACTTGTTATCCCCTATTCAATCAATACAAGCTCTACCCTCAATACTGCCACACTGTAATTCCAAGGGGCACCATTCACACAGTAGATAAGTAGACATAAAATGTGGGCTGTGTCCCTAGAGATGTGTGATACACATCCTATCTGTGCTTCTCCAGAATAATCTCTGGCCCTCCTTAACTCTTTAGCTACTCTGTGTTTAACAGCATCTTCATGCCCTGAAGCTTCTGAGGCCCAAGTACAGCTTCTCCCCACTATGCTCAATCTATAAATCAGACTGCATTGTCTTAATCTATGAGTATCTCCATGTCAAACCTTCATAAGCCGACACCGCAAGTAGCTGCTAAGGACATAGCGGATCCTCTCCATCTCCATTTGATGAATACTGACTTTCAGATCCCCCTTCTTGGCATTCCTGAGATTTTCTTCCTATTAGAAAGAGAAAATTGAGTTTATATAAAATATGATGCTCAAAGACTAATAACCTTTCTGTTTAACCTGCAGCTAGACCATAATGATCGCTGTCACTGGCACGGCTGAAGACCCACAGATTAAATTTAGGTGAAAGGAGAACTATAGAGTAGGGATATAAATAAAATATTTTTATAAAATAGAAAAAAGAATTCTAATTTTGTTTGAATTTCTTAACTATACAAATAGTACACAAATAACTACACAAATAATAATAATCTCATATATAAAGTTCAAATAATACTCTCCGACTTTAGAAAATGACAATTTGAATAGAATCTGACTACAGTCAGAAGTGTCCAGAGAAGTCTAACCCAATTATACACGAGCTAAGAAAGCTCATTCAGAATAAATGTCTGAAGAGTCTTAAATATAAGTTGAGAAACTGTAAAATACCAATGTTTTAAGGCTGCTCAGAAACTGTGCTTTTCTAAGCCAAGAGTCACAGACTCAAATGTAAGGGGCCAGATAAGTAAGGTATATGAGAGATTGGCAGTTAGGGACTGTGGGAATTGGAGAGCACAATGATGTGGTGCCCCTTACCTGTTCTGGTCAGCTAACTCATGTTAGTATATGGGGCTGGTGGTGGCGGAGAGGAAGCTCATACCTACAGTTTTGTAAATGTAGATAACTCTCAAGCTTTGTAAATGTAGACAATACAATATTTAAAAATAATGAACTAGAGGGCCTCCCTGGTGGTGCAAGGGGTTAAAGCACAGCACTATGAAGCTATCTGCAGCCACTGCAATACGAGTTTGATTCCTGGCCAGAGAGGTGACCCACATGGTGCAGCAGACCTCTCCTGTCTTGCCTGCTGTGCCCCTCGGCAGTGTATTTCTGTAGAACCACCTGTTCTGCTCCTTACTCTCTTGCCGGTGACTTCTCTTACCCCCCATACCTCGGGCCTGTACCCCAGCTCTTATATGCATAAAGAAATCTTTAAAAAATTAAAAAAAAAATTAAACTAGGCTAGCCAAACAAAACAGATTTGCTTTCAGATCATAACCTTTCAAACCTCTTATTAAGCTAACAAATCCTTTTAATGTTCTCTTCCTTTGCAACTCTGACACAAGCAACTCTTACCATGTGATCTAGTTGTTCTATGACACATTCCACAATTTCAGACTTGCTTTCCAGCAGCTCGGGGGCAAATTTTTCATTCAGCCAGGCCTAAAAAGCAATTTAAAGTAAAACCTGTGAGCCTCACTCATAATGGAGAGAAATAACCCTGTGAGTCAGTAAGTACTATGCCATAAAAATCACAGCTACCTTAGGCAAAAAAAACTGTTTGCTTATGAGTTGGAAATATTAGAAATACTTTGAAGACAAACTATCATTTATGGTGGTTTTATATTTTTCAGTGGGAAGGCTTCTATCTAACCAACATTACAAAAATATCAGTTTACTTCAAAAATATCAGTTTACCCAGTTGGATGAAGTCAGCCAGATGACACCGCTGGCTGAGTAACACCACCTAGTGTTCAAACAGTTCTTTTACCAAGTCACATCTACAGTTCTACTTCTTTACCAGTTATGTGCCACCAGGAGGCACCAGCACCGTTTCTCTTACAGAAATGAAGAAACACTTTGTATGAATCTATATATCTTCTCGTTTCTGAAGTTCAGAGCACATTATAAACAATATTTCAATCGGCATTATATCTGAGAGGAAATGTATATGGTTATCCTTATTTACTAATGAGAAAACAAAGATTATGTCGTTTACTAACAGCCCAGAGAATAAAGGATCACATCACCCATGCTGGCAAACTCTGTTTTGAAAAACAGCTTGGCAACTATTTGAAATTTACATATATGGTTTCTTCAGGAACTTACTTTTTGATGTTCCTGATTGTTAGCGATCCATGTAGGAATTATCTTTTATCTATTTCATTGCTGTTCTCCCCTATCTCCACCCCCCTATACCATATTTTTTAATCCATTCCACTGTTGGATATCTGGCTTATTTTCAGTTTTTAACTACTGCAAGACATAAACACTCTGTGCATGTCTACTGGGTTACACACAGAAATTCTCATTAAAATAGAGAGAACAGAGTAGCAAATTAGAGTACTATTACTGGGCCACACTAATTCCTTCTAGATACCTTCAACTTTTCTAGGCAATAGTGAATTATTTTTCAAAGTGACTGCACCAATTTATATGCACACTGCAGCATACAAATGTGCAAACTGCTGTACATCCTTGCCAATAGTTTATATGGTTTACCGTTTACATATCTGCCAATCTGATAGGCATGAAGTGATTTCTTATTGTGATTTAAACTTTCATTTTCCTGTTACAAAAAAGGTTGAACATCTTTTACATATGTATATTGACCATCCTGGTTTACACTTCTGGGAGATGACTGTTCATATTTCATTTTTTAATGCTCTGTGCTTTTTGATTTTTGTTTAATGATTTACTTCCCAATAAAACAGGATCTCTTAAATTGGAGTCCACAGAAAAGATCAGTGAACAGATTCCAGGGTGTCTGTGACTCTTCTAGGATTAGATGGAAAATTCTGCATTAGTCAATATGTGTAGTATTCTGGGAAGGTCAAAATTTTCACAAAGCCATGTAATATAAAAGCAGACTAAGAATCACTAGTCTGATAAAGATTATAAGATATAATTAAAAATTGTAAATAAAAATAAAAGTTTTGGAAAGGGACAGTTTAAGGGAGGAGACAGGAATAAGGCAGCATTTATAGTAGATAAAGAGCACACATCTTGGAGTCAGAGACCTGGTTCATATTCTCTGCAGTCATTGTGTGACCTTAGGTAAATTCCTTTATATCACCAAGTTTCAGTTTCCTCACCCACAATGTAGAGATGAACAAAAATACTTTCTTTATTGGGCTACTGTAATTATTATTACAGTGAGTGCTTACCATGTGTCAGACAACAAACTAAGCATTTACATATGATCCCATTTAATACTCGCAGCCATGTGAGGTGGCCACTGTTAGTAGATTTATCTTTACAGTCAAGGAAGGATTTAAGGCAAACTATATTAATTGCCTAAGGTCACATGACACACTAGTAGCATGGAGGTATTTAAATCTAGATAGTGTGAACTCCTAACCACCAGAACTTCATGAAACAATAATAGTAAAGAACTTAACACAGTGGCACACAGAAGCTATTCAAAAAGTCATAGCTATATCTCAAAGGAGAACTATCCAGAAATGATCTGTGGATAAGCAGTGGAAATATAAATAACAGTTGGTACAAGAAAGTAAAAGGGACGAAAAAGAATAATAAGACTAGCTTTCCCTTAAAAAATGAAAAAAAAAAAAAAAGAAAATGAAAAAATGTACTAGAACTTCTTGTTAACCCACGCATTCTACAGGGAAAGACAGATGTATTAAGGGACAAAGGTATAGAACTTACCAGTCTCCATCATAACATGTCTGCACTGCCTGCAAATATAAAATAGATTCTTGCTGTGTGAACTATTCTATTAAATGTGTCCAAAGCTGTCACTTATGGCTCCACTAAGAGTATTCTGTGTTTGGCATTATGAGGTTTCTAAGAGGCTGTTCCCACTATTTTGTATTTCTATGTACATGGTAAGGTTCATTTCCTCTTCTCTTGAAACTAGCTTTAAATTACATTTCCTCCTTTTCTGATTCCTGACACTTGTACAGTTGGATGAAATAAAAAGGTTAAGATTGGAGCAAGGGAACTCTGTTTGGGATGCTTACCTGCTCCAGCTTTTCAATGAGCTCTGCAGGCGTGAGGACCACTTCCTCACTATCTCCATCAGAGTCCTGTCCTATTAGATCTTGTTCCTCTGTCATCATCTCTGAAACCGAGAGTCCAATGAGAATAAAATAATCAATAACTGGCAATGTGTTTTCCACTTATTTGCAAGAATAGGCAATTACTTCTCTGGAAAAGGGTGAGATTTACCGAGTTGTAGAGATTTTTTGGGAGTGGCTAGAGAATTCACAGACTTGGTTTTCAATTTTTGTCTCTCCCTTCAAACTATAAGTCAGTTTCTCAAAAAGGTCACCCCTTACATGTGTTTCCACATACACCTCAAATTGAGCATGTACCACACCAGAGTGTAAGTGCCTTCCAATAGAGGTCCTTTTCCTAAGGGTTTTTGTTTACTTCTGTTCAAACAGAGGTGCGCTTCTGCTCAGTGCCTGGTCTCTATTTACTGGGATCATAATTACCTTTGTAGTCCATGCACTTAGTACAGAACCTAATTCATAGCAGGCGCTGAAACTGTTAGAAGAACTAATCAATGTCGAATTTCCTACAACAGCCACAGCTATCAAGACAGTGACCCCAAAGGCTCTGGGAGGAAGATGGCGGGAATGAGGTGGAAGTGCCGAAGCCTCGGGAAATCGGAAGTATATTCTCGCTCCTCTCCTCTCGTGGGTCCACGAACTCAGAGAAAGCCCCCCGCCTCTAGCGCGCGCGCGGATACACACGCAGTCCCACTCTGACGCTCACCCAAGCAGCTGGAGGCAGAAGCACTGACGTAGCCGGCTGCTAGGACGGGAAGCTCGTGGGATGCAGACTCCTGCTTTCCCAGAGGGCACCTGGCAACGAAACGACAGGTACCAAGTCTTTCCGGGACGTACCCTACGTCCTACGCGCCACTTCTCATCTCCCGCGCTGCACTCAGAAATTGTCAGCCCTGGTAAAACGTCACCGCGCAAGGGCGGCACTAACCAATCACAGGCTGCCGCCGCCCCCGCCGATGCCAAGGGGCGGGGATTGCGTCTCTGGCTTGCTCTCCCAGGAACCTCTTGAATGGAGGCCGCGGGAGATGACGCATTAGCCCCGCCCACCACCCTCCGTGCTGGGTGTGAGTTCCCCGCTGACTCCTATCGGAAGGGTCGGGAGGGGGCGCCTAGCAACCGTGACTGAGGATAGCGGAGGGCAGTCGCTGCCCTGGCCTGTAGTGAGGCCCTCACAGAGATGGGCTCCGTTAAAATCAGGCCTCTTTCGTATTTTGGGTCATCTTCTTCATCCATTTCTCCATGCCTTTTTTGGGTTCTTCATCATGGCTAGAGTTTCAGTGTGGCGGTTGCTTCCAGTTCTAAAGATCTCTAGGAGTGTTCTTAGAATGTGGTAGCAGATCACAAGAAAACAACAGCGCCTGGGAATCCCGAGAAATGCAGGTTCTAGGGCCCCAACCTACTGAGAAAGGAAACCTGGCAGTGAGTCTAGAGACCCTCCAGGTGATCCTGATGCAGGTGAGATGATGGGAACCATAGCTTTAGACAATGTTTCCACCTTAGCTGCTTGATCTCTAGGTTATTTGACATCTGAAGCTTATGCCTTCTACCTTTTATGTAGAGGAAAGCTTTTATTTCCTTTTATTCAGAGGAAAGCTTAGCTTAATTAATACCTTTGTTTTCTTTGTGTGTCGTCAGTTTTTCTTCTCTGAATTGCTGATGCTTTTCTTTCAACTCCCTTTTGCTTTCTGTGCTTTGTGTTACTTCTCACTTTCCTAGGAGTAACTTTTTCTTTCTTTTGTAATTTTATATGCATTTTATATGGTCTTCCTTTTTGTAAATGTATGCTTTATCCTCTCAGGTGTAGTTCCCATAGAATTCCCACCACCAATTCACCTGTGCACCACCACCATAGTCCCTTGTGCTTTCCCTGTTTTGATCCCTTCCACTCCCCCTCCCCTGCAGAATTTCTCTGATTTATAGTTGCCTGATAATTTTGCTTTTTAGTTTATTATAATTTTTAATGCTTCCTTATTTGGGTCCCCTTTATTCCTCCTCCATATAAGTGAAACCATCTGATATTTTTCTTTTTCTTTCTGGCTTATTTCACTCAGCATAATCCCTTCCAGCTCCTTCCATGTTGCTACAATTGGCATGAGTTCATCTTTTTTGATTGCTGAGTAATTTTCCATTTTGTATATGTACCACATCTTGATCTAGTCATCTAATTTTGGGCACTTGGGTTGTTTTCATATCTTACCTATTTTATGTAGTGCTGCAATAAACATAGGGGTGCAGATATTCTTTTGAAGTAATGTTTTTGGGTCCTTTGGGGAGATTCCTCAGAGTGCAATCAATGGGTAATATGGAAGCACTATTTTTAGTAGTTTGAGGAACCTCCACACAGCTTTCCATAGTGGTTGGACTAGTTTGTATTCCCACTAGCAGTGTAGGAGTGTTCCTTTTTCTCGACATCCTCACCAACATTTTTTGTTTCCTGGTCTTTTTAATATGTGCCATTCTCACTGTTGTAAGGTGGTATCTCATTGTGCATTTGCATGTCCCTGATTACAAGTGATATTGAATATTTTTTCATATACCTGTTGGCCATTTGCATTTCATCTTTGGAAAAGTATGTTTTTAATGGGCAGAAATCTGCCCATTATTTGACTAGAAGTAACTTTTTCTTATTCAAGATAAAGACTGTAATGTAGTTGTATGCCATATATACATTGAAGGGGGAGGGGGAGTGTGTATAATTGAGAGATAATCCATATTTTTAAACTAATTACAATTGAATATACCAAATGAGAGAGTGGAAATATTTTCAAGTGGTGATGAAATTTGAGCATGGGGGTACATCTAAGAAGGATTCCTAAGGAAAGGAGCATCTGAGCTGTGTCTTGCTGAATGAGTTTAGCTAATGACAAATAGATGATTTTTCCAGGTCCATTTCAACTGTGTTTCAATGCTTTTTTAATTCAGTAGTT
The DNA here is from genome assembly GCA_019455555.1 of Galemys pyrenaicus. Lineage (NCBI taxonomy): Eukaryota > Metazoa > Chordata > Mammalia > Eulipotyphla > Talpidae > Galemys > Galemys pyrenaicus. Next base: position 5,668,676 of record JAGFMF010011796.1, on the reverse strand, counting down.
TTTAGTTGTGACAGATTGTGTTTTCCATGAACTCTACGTAGGAGAGATATTGACACTACTCTTTTCGGAGAGAGGATCTGTATTCTCTTCTCTGAAGTCTGGGAAGACCTTTGTCACTGGACCAAGTGGGTGTGGCAGAAGTGATGCTACGTGACTGCAGAGCTAAGTCATATGGTAGATCAGCTTCCACCTGGATCTTTCTTGAGCCATGTCTTGAGAACCATAAGCTTCCATGTAGGAGTGTGGCTATTTTGCAGTTGCCATGCTTTTCTGGAAGGACAATGAGCAGAACACCTCTAGGTCAGTGCCTCATTGTCCCTAGGCTTAGACTACTGCACTGAGGTGTCATGTTGGAGGATGGAGTAAAGCCCCTGGAGAGAAAAAAGGAGTTCATACTGAGGCAATTTTAGTCACTCCCTCTGAAAACAGTGCTGCCTATTTTCTTATATTTTGGGCTGCCTCCTTTACACTTGTGTTCCATTTGTCTCAAACTACTTAAGCACATTTTATTCTCTTTACACATACTGTTCCTTCTTTCTAGGCATCTCTTCTTTTAATTTAATCATTAGATGAACTCCTATTTATCTTTCAAAGCTCCAAGTATTGTAACTCTTCTGTGAAACCATCCCTAACATAGCCACCTTTTTTAGGTCACTGATATACCTGATACTACTGTGATATAACATTTATCATGCGCTATTGCAGGTTTTTAAAAAGATTTTTTCAGGGGCTCCCTGGTGGTGCAGAGCAGCACTGTGAAGCATCCACTGCACAGCAGCTTGAGTTCGATCCCGGGTCAGGGAGGGGACCCACATTGGCTGGGCAGACCTCTCCTACCTCGCCCACTGCGCCCCTCAGCAGTATGTTTCAGTTGATCTGTGTGCTCTGCTCCCCACTCTGTCTCTGGTGACTCCTCTCCCCTCCCGCACCTCTGGCCTTTGCCCCAGCTCTTGTATGCGTGCATAAATAAATCTAAAAAAAAAAAAAGATTTATTCATTTGTGCATACAGGAACTGGGGCATAGGCCTGAGGTGTGAGTGATGAGAGGGTTCACCAGACAGAGTGGGGAACAGAGCAGGCAGATAGAATGATATACACTGCTGAGGGGAGCAGCAGGTGAGGCAGGAGAGGTCTGCCGTGCCATATGAGTCACCTCCCTAGCCAGGGATCGAACTCGTGCTGCAGTGACTGCTGATGCCCCACAGTGCTATGCTTGATCCCTTGCGCACCAGGGAGGCCCCTATATTGCAGTTTTAACATCTCTTTCTTCTATTAGACTGTGAATTCCCTGCTGGGACTCCTCACATCTAGTACAGTGCATGGCATCCATTCATACATTAATTTCTTCATTCTTCATATACTCATATCTTGAGTATATGGTGCTATTTGATTATCTCCTGCTAGGCCTTATGTAGGTCCCAAAGATAAAGCAGTGACTAGGAAGCACTGATCCTGTAATGGAGAGTGGTAATAAATGAATAACAATTATTTGTGGGATGTGGGGTGGTGGAGGGAACATATGGAGCTATGGAGTCCTCAGAGAGGACTCTGAGATGACATGTGAATATAGTTTGCAAGAAGAATGAATTGGTTCCAAGAGAGTTGGATGTGAAATACTGAACAGATAAAAATAGTATATTGTCAAATTTGCTCATTATAGAATATAGTATGATCATAAATTTTCCTCCTTAATAAAATTAAATGTATCTTTTGAAGAACTGTGGCTAATACAGCATTTAGCGAGTTGAGTAAAATTATTCTTTCCTAATGGTTTTCTGGATAAAGTTCAAGCAAAAAGAAACATGACATTTCCTGTGCTATTATGTCATGTGCATCTGTTGAAAAGCTCACATGTCTTAAGGGCTGGGCAGGTCTTATGTTTATAAGGGTCTATGTAATTTATTCTGGGGGATTTTCTCTTTAGGTCTAAATGAAAACCAGGTCAAACTCAGTATTTCTAAATGCTCACAACTTAGGGCAATGTTCTTTTGTTTTAAAATATGAAGCCATAGGAAAAGGTTTGATTAACATCAGAAGAAAAGGTTAAAGGGCAGCTTTGCTGAGGAATGGACTCTGTCAAAATTCCATCAATTATTTTACATTTTAGTGCCTTATCTTTCTTTGTGTTAATGGATCATAGACATGGCAATATTTTGAGAACTTCGCATTAATGAATGTATTGGGTCATTCCACTTTATACTAAAAGTTATTGAAAACTTTTCTGTGTAGGAACATTCTCAGAATACAAATATGATTTATCTGTATGTGGGTATTGGTTTCCCTGAGCTGACAATCCATTGTTAGATTTACTTTAAGACTTTCTTTTTTTTGCAAACTATGTACATTATTGTTTTAATTTTTCTTGTAGAATCAGTCTTTGTGTGATCATTCCAACATTTATAAACCTTTTGGATATTCTTTCAAAGAAAATTATTAACATTTTGAAGCACTTTGATTAAAATTCCTTACAAAGAAATGTAATAGGTGTTGAAATTATAAATGATAAAAAAGTAATTCTTTCCTAAACTTTTTATTTAGAGTTATGGAGATAGAATCATATGATAATTGTTCCCATTTTATTTTCCTCTCCACAGCTCTTGAGGTGTCAATGGTTGAAGTAATAAGGGATAAGAGCTCTGGGTTAATATAAAAATGTCAAATCTAAAAATCCATGACATCTTAGAAGCTCTTACATTATGTCTAGGTTTCTTCAGTTAAACATTGCTACAGGCTTTTCACTGGTGAAAATAAACACCTTAATTGAGTTCAGCAGTTCCCCTCTTTATCAGAAGGTTAGAGAATGGGATGATTAATTATATCCTACATAATGTCACATAACATTATCTGGGTGTCTTACTATTAAATTAGCTAAGAAAGATAATGTAACATTTCCATCTTTAGAGTATCCCAAAGTGTAAGAACTATTAATTTTTTTGTTATGTCCAGTTCAGTTTTGAAGAGAGTTGCAGCTGACAATATTTAAATCTGGTCATTAACTGTGTTAAATTACTGGTATTTTTGGAAACAAGAGCTAGAAGCCTTTGATCACTTGTTCTTGCATGTATCTAAAATTGCTGTGATCACTGTCATTCGTTCTATGAGTTACCGACTATTTAGACTCAGTAGGGTTGGATGTAACCTATGCAGTTCTGCAAACGCTGAAATTACTTTTAATATGTCCCTGTTTGTGAGAAAGTGAGATCACAATTTTCCCAGTCACCTTCTCCTTGCCTCATCTTAGATGTGTCTACTTTAAGTGAGGAGTTCTGCTTGACCCTGAACTTCACCCTTGGCTATATGCTGCTTCTAGGAAGTTTAATTCATTTATTTCAAAGGTCTGCTCACAAGCCTGTAAACAGGAAAAAAAAAAAAACACTTGTCTATATTTTTCACTTTCTGGGGCAGGTGGGGCGGGTATAATTAAAACTAGTAGAACTCAGTGCCTCTGGACAATCAGAACAATCAAACAATGAACAATGAAAGAACAGAACAATGAAACTGAAGGCCTAGGTGAAATCCAAGGGGTGGGGGTGGATAGTGTGTCCAATTTGTCATGCTAACTGATATACATATATTTAGGATATGGCAATTTATGTTGATAAATACGGTTTTGTTATAAAATTTTTTAGTATGGAAATACTATATTTAATATTATAAATTCAATTTAAGCCCTGTACTCTTCTTTAGAGCCAGTCCTCTTTCTCCTTCTCTAGAGGTAACCACTATTTTCAACTGTTTATTGTTTCAGGCATATTTAGTTTATCAAATACATCTAGATCCAAAAATAATAATATGGTGATAGTATATGAATTATGTGTATATGTATTTATATTAATTATAATTAGGTTAACTCATAGGATGTAATCACAAAGCAACTTTATTTTTGTTCCCAATTTTATTTTGGGCCCTTTACATTTATTTATTGCACATAGCTCTTCCTCTGTGCCTGGATGAAAACAGAGGAAGGTCTGTGATTATGCTTGTCATTCTGTGGTTTAAAAAAGTTCACGGTCTCTTTAAGTCACAAAACTGAGTCCTAACTCTGTAATAAAAATGTCCAGTTTTAATGCAGTCATTTTCAAAAATAATAGAGGGAATCTGAATTAGATACAGTAAGTTAGAATGAAATATACACTTATTGAACATTCATATAGCAGGCAATTCAACAACTTAAACTCTTCCATAAACTTGTAGACATCAATAAAAATCCTGAGAACTTTGAGGTTGAGGGCAGGGGAAGGAAAAGGACAAGGGGACACAGGGATAGTGGTGAGGAAACAATAATAAGATGTCTAGTTTTGTCATCATCAGAACCCCTCTGGAAAATGGCACCACACTAGCTTGGCCTCCGCTGGCCTGTTGGGCACTCAGCAGTGGCAGTAGCCAGATTTGCCATGAGAGCAGGTTCATACTGAGTCACGTGTGAACTCCATCCTTGCTGCCATGACCCCACTGAGCAAGCACTGGAGAGGTTGGGAAAAGGCTGACTGGCACCCACAGGACCTTCTACTTCCTCAGTGAGAACCTCTTTGCAGTAAAATGTTACCTGGTGAGCATTTACATGCCATGAGTTTCAGCACTCTCTGAGCCCATTCTTTAAGATCCCTGTGCATGCATAGTGTTCGTCTGCTCCTTTTAGCATTTTAGCTTTGGCTTTGCAGATACCTAAGAAGCTGACCAAGCATTTAGCTTCTCTCATGGATCAGTACTACTGAACTCAGCTCTCTTGCTTATTCCTCCCTTTGGTCAAACCTTATTGGAAGCCTCATGACAAGGGGGCCAGGTAGATGCAATCTGCAGACATCAACTTTCCAGTAAAGGAGCACACAGTACAAGAAAGGATCTGGAGGGGCAAAAGAAGACTATCAGCCCACCGTACTTCCTTGAGTCTGCCTTTGGTTCTCTCTTCTGTTCCATCAGTCTATCCTTGTACCAGTGGCATACATATCAATACTATGTTTATTAAAAAGTCTTATGAGAATCAGTGTCTCAAGTACCATAAAGTTCCTTGTTTCGGTTTTGTTAGGCATGTTAAGTTTTTAATAAGCTTGTCTGATAAATTAAATGATTAGACTAAATTTTACCCTATGACTCTACATGTCTCCTTCAGTCTCAGAGGCATGATTTTCTGCCTTTAACTTGCATATAATTAACATGCAGCTGCACATTACTCTGACACCACACATTTCCTGGATAAATAGAAAAATTGTGCTCACTTTAAAATCAGCATAATGCTTGGGACCAGAATACAATGCACACAAGTTTGTTTTTTTCTCATAGAATCTTAATTAAGGATCTGATTATTTTTAACTTACAGCTCTTGCTGGCAGGCATTTGTAAAGTTTCTATTGTTGAATGTGGCTACTGTTGGGGATTCTGGTTAAGAGATTAATTTTTTCTATACTGAAGTAGTCCTTTCATGTCATTAGATATTAAGTGAGTATTTTTCTGCAATATTAAAAATGCTCCAATCATGCTGTTAGGCTTTTCCTTTTCCAATTATTTAACTGAAACACTTCCTATTATAAAATTAGACAGTAACATCTAAAATAATGTTGCTTTTTCAAGTACATCATCCTTCAAATTCCTCAGAAATAAGGAACTAAATGAAATGTTCGTATATCATGAGGTTGTAAAAAAGTTATGCAAAAGTTGAGCACAACTCTCTAATTGGTAAGAAAAGGTCACATTACATCTATGTTTCTGAGTATATCACAGAATCTGAGCGTCTAGTTGTCAGCATTTGGTTGTTTCCAGAAGAGTAATTGCTGAAGCATTTTGATTACGAATGATTATGTGCAGTTCCTAGCAACAAAATGGTCTGTGAGACTATGAAGTAAGAGTATATAGGCATGGACGGAAACATTAAGATCGAGAACAACAGACTTGGCAACCAATGAACCATTTTTAGGTCCCCTTCCCTTGAGCTTTTTAAAAAAGCTCCCTCGAGAGGAAAGAGTTTTCAAAACAAAATGATATATTAATCTAGTGGATAAGATTTTATGTGCAAGGTAAAAAGTGACAACACAAATTCAATTAAGTTCCTTTTTTGAACTACTTTTATATCAATACTGATTTTGCTCAGCTATTTAAAAAAATTAAAAAATTTTTTTAAATAGAAAAATTTCTGGTAGCATATACATTAACTTGACAGTGACATGTAACCAAAAATCTTTGATTTTGCTATTTTATAAAATTATTTCTTTCAAAGTGGAGGCCTAAGAACTTTTAAGTAAACATTGTTTCTACAGGGCTTCCTGGTTTTAGGCAGAATTTTCTATAAATTCACATCTGTACCATATAAGGCACATGGGAAGAACTTAGGATACAACAGAGAATAGTCATAACCTTTATTGGTTATGTAACTTTGTTTACTCATTTTGAAGCAAAATACATGTGCTGTTATATTCCTTAACTACCCCAGAACTTAAGAGGCCCAGAATCTGCATCTTGGCACTCACAACAATCAAGGCAAGTAGGACATTAACCAGATGTTGGCTCTCCTCTACATGTTTCCAAGTCTGAGTACTGCAAAATACTAATATAAAACTGTTTACCCTAACTTTTTAGAAGAATACAATCCTTTCACCTCACACATTTACAAGTTAAAGTTGGTCACTGGTTAATGGTTATATTTATTGATGTGTCCAACTCAGCACAAATAATGGGAACGCTTTGGCCTACTTCAATTTATATTTGTAGTAGCCATTGTAGTCTTTGGTGATAATAGGTCCTAGAGAATGTTCAAAAGTAAAAACGTTCTAAATGTCAAATTTTATCAAGATTAAAGTTAAAAGAATTAAGGAGTAATATTGACTTCAAATTGTTTTCCAGTTTTATCAAGTTGTAGTAAAATAGCTATTGACCTGTCAACTTATATCTCATTCATTCACTTTACAAATATGTTAAGTATATGCAGCAGCATATGTGATGATGCTTAAGGTTAAGGATAGATACAAATAGCAGTGGACACAATTCTTTGTTGAGGTGAGTGTTGGGGTAGGAAGGAGAGAGCATGGTAAGGGAAGAGGATATAAGTGTATAAATCAAATAAAAAACTTACACTCTGACATCCTTTATATGGAAATAAAAAAAGAAACAAAGCATGTCACCCTTGAGAAACTGACTTATGCTTATGCTAGGAGTCAGGGTCAAGTGGAATAATAAATTTGGGCCTTAGGAATTTTTTTGACTACTGGCTACACATGAGTATTATTTACTATATTTTTAACTGGGCAAGAAAGAGAAGCTGAAAATTTTATCCAGAAAATAAACTCAGAAAACATTTATGATAGACTTCTATAAGCAGTTACTGCCTACAAATGTACTACATTAAAAAAAAATGAAGTCATTAGATAACCCAAGATAGTAACAATACCTATACCTTTTCCTAATGAAATATTCTCTTACTTCTTTAACTAAATACATTTTTGACTATTAGGGACTATTTTCTTAGTTTTCACCTATTTAGCACACATATTTGCTCTTATGAAACAAAGCATGTAAAAAACCTGAAAAGTATGACAAACTATACATGCAAACAAAATGTTTAAAACACTACACTGTATACTGTGATTACTGTGATATAGAGCTACACTGTAACTGTGATTCTAGTATTGTCTATCTGCCAAGGTTAATTTCATATAATTTACCACCTTACCAAATATCAAATATGACACAGAGACAATTTGTTTAAGAAAAATTTTACTAATGTGTTAATAGTTCAGCAAAGTTATTGCAACGGGTTTAAAAGGCAGACAGACACACTATTATAGGCTATAAAGTAACAAAGGGTTTTTATACAATTAAAATTTTACATAGACCTATGGGATTTATTGAATAACAGACTCATCAAGGAAATTAAATCTGAAAGATTAAATCCAGTATTAGCACCTACGATATCTCTGAAATTAACACTTTGAATTGTTTCATTCTCTCCTAGTAAGTTTCTTCACTTTCTCCCAAATACAGTGTTCTCAAATCCCAAAGATGAATATAGGGCACAATAAGCCCCAATACTAAGAACATACAGCCAAAAGAAAAACTAGAAATTTTGACTCAATACAACAGTTTTATTTGGAAACCACTTACTGTACACTTGAACCAATCATAAGATTTCTGTGCACTGAATACTGTATATAAGGAGTCTATGAATCATAAGGTTTGCCAGTTGGGACAGTTAAAAATTAGCAATATACAGTTATTATTCCTATCAAATTTTTTTCTCATAAGTTATAACAAAACTATAATTAAAATATTTAGTACACTTGCTTATTACACATTCAGGGACACAGCAGGGACATTTATGAGTTTGATGGTTTAGCATCCACTTTATTGTGCTTACTTATTTTTGTAATGAACAAGCAACACAGACCACATCTTCCCAACATTCAAAGTAATGCAATAACAAAATTCTCCAAAGGAAAATAACTAGAAATTGCATTAAATACTGTTTTAATGAGGAATAACTGCTATAATAAAACAAATAACATCATACATTATTTTTCCAATGAGCTCCAGTTTGAGAGACTGAACAGCAGAAATAGGTTTTTATGATGAGTCATAGCAAACGGTAGTTTTTGAAATCTGGGAAATGCATTAGTAAAACCACTATCTGTCACCAAAATCCTGAAGAAAAATAATTATTAATTTTGGGGAATAAAACTCAATACTGGTTAAGATATGACTTGTTGAAGCTAGAGTCTGGAAGCTAGCTTGAAGGAATAAAGAGAACCATTAGTATTGGTGGGAAGTAAGATATAAACTTTGTGGTGGGCTAACCAATTGCATATTTTGTTAGTGGCTTTGAATGAAAAAAGAAAAATACTTCATTGTGTTTTCTCAGAAACTAATCAAAAGATTACAGAGTTCTACACAATTTGGAGACACAAAGTGGATGCTGAGCGACTAGAGGTCGCTCCAGATGTGGAATTTTAGAAAGTTAGTCCTTGGAGTAAATGGCACCGTGGCTCTGGCAGCAGATACAAAGGAATGATGCTCTGGAGAGGAGGTAGGGGACACTCTGCAATCGGCCAGTGGATAGATGAGGGTCCCAGCTGGAGGTGTGATCTATAATTAAGGGAAAAGTAATTTAGAAAGGGATGTCAAAGTGACTTCTAAAACATCTCTCTTATACCAGCTGACAAATGCTTCAATTAATTCAGGGTTCTATCTAATAAAATACTTGTATCTGACTACTTGTCCAAGTAAGTTCAAAGTTCAGTAGTTAGAAATCCAAGTCTTATGTATTTCCATCTCTGGGCCTCCCTGGTGGCGCAGTGGGTTAAGCAACACACTGTGAAGCAAACCGCAGCCACTACAGCACAAGTTCGATCCCTGTATTTCCATCTTTGACCAGTCATATCAGGTGAAGTAACAGCACAGGTTTAAGTAGTGAATCTGGAGCCAGGTTCTTGTCAGTTGCTACCTGTTAAATTTCAGCCTTGGACAAGTAACCAAACTTCTCCACTCTTAGTTTCCTCATTAGAAAAACTGGGTAACAATATCTATTTTGTATAGTTTTGATAGCTAAAAGTAAGTATTTAAGAGTGCCAAAACATAAATGCTAACAAATATTAGCTATTTTTTACTATCATGAATTTATTGCAACAGAATAATTAAATATTCCACTTTTAAATAAGACAATTCAAAGAAAGGAAACACCATAGTCTATAATAAAAATATTTTAAAAATTAAACTTAAAGAACACAATATTTGTTTTTTTAAAAAAAGCCACATCCATGATTTGCCTACTCTTTAATAATTTAATACTTTAAATTATTTAGTTCTCACATAAAACTTCAATCTGAAGATATTCTATACATTTAAGAAAAGTGGGAGAACTGATTTCATTATTGTATGATTTTCTCCTCAAGACCTCAGCCCACACTGGGTCCTGGGCTCTGAGGAACATATAGCTTTGAAAACTAAGTTATAATGTACAGAAATATTTGTATTCATGAAAACTATTCAGAAGTCCCTAATGTAAATCCTTCCTATTTTAAAATCTCAGTTGTTTGAATATTGATAGATTAGTCTCTCTGGTGTGTAATTGCTCAAAATCCCATACCATCTCAGAGAAACATTTATATTAAGCAACAATGGTTACAAAATGAGTCATTACAAATGGGTTGTACCAAATCAATGCAGCTGCAGTTGATAAAACAAACTTATTCTAATGGTATATAACAAAACCCACACATAAGATTTCTAATAGCTTGTCTGAGAAATAACAGTTTGCAAACTGTATGTGGGGAAATTTATAGACAAGTGCATCAAAACAAAGCCTTTTCAAAGAAATAAGATACATGGCAAAGGATGCCATTATTTAGATCTTTGGCTTTCAAGAGGTAAGGTGACACATTCACTAGTGCTAAAAGAAGGTAGCTCTGAAATACTGGTTGGTGTGTGGGTTACAATGAAGAAGTGCACAGGAGCCGACCTTAAAAAAATCTTTTTAAGTAAGTTTAAAAAACATATTGGCCAAGGTCAAAATGGCGAGCAGGCCAGCTGTTGCAGCATCAAGTTGGTGGCTGGAGGGTATTTGAAAACAGTATTACAATGCGGCAGGATTCAATAAACTGGGGTTAATGTGAGATGATACACTATATGAGAATGAGGATGTAAAAGGAGCCATAAAAAGGATCCGAGGACCTTTATAACAACAGGATGTTTCTCATTAAGAGAGGACTGAACCTAACCATTAGGCAGCAGGTCTTGCCTAAAGAGCAGTAGACAAAGTATGAGGAGGATAAATTCTACCTTGAACTGTATCTGGAAGAGGTTACATAGGAAAGGAGAAAGAGAGAAGAATGGGCAAAGAAATAATCATTAGTAGAAATCTGTGGCTGCAGCTGTCTCAAAATACTTATGAGTTGGTTAAACGTGGAATGTACAATAGTAACTTATCTGAGCTACAGATGTATTACTTTAAATAAATATCTATTGTAAAAAGCCACACAAGCCATACTGAACAAGAAAATAATGTGATAAACACTTAGTCATCTGATTAACTCTATGTTTCTGCAGTGACTAGTGTAAAACATGGGTCTCATGGTCAACTATACTTGGATTTATATTATATTGTATTACTTGTTAGCTCTGTGACTTTCGGAAGAATATCCTTTCATCTATTTATACCTTGGTTTGCTCATCTGTAAATAGAGGAAATACTCGGCAGGATTCTTGTAAGAGGTAGAAATACCATTTTTTAAAAGTTACCTGGCACATAGCAGGTGCCCTTAAAACACTAGCTGCTATTGTTATTGGTGTTCTGGGAAGGAGTATGTCTGCTTTGGTAGATTCTGTCTGTTAATTAGTGATAGATGCATGTAAAAGTAGTCAATTAGGAAAGTGCAGTAACAGACCACTATTGGCAAAAACATTGAAGGATGATGTTTGATCACTAAGGCTGTGCTAACGTACCATGGCTTCTACATGTTCTGCCAATGGAATGCTATTAATATTAACTAATCCGTTTCTTATTAAAGGGCATTAAATGGACATAAAAAACATAAACATTCTAAATAAAAGAATTAAACATATGGTTGTACCCACAAAGTTTTTTTTCTACAGCGCTATGAAGCCACTTATAGATCTATAATATATGAATGAAAAAAAAAAACACAACAAAAAACAAGACAAAAACCTCAGTAGATGAAGTATTAAGAAAACCCCCCACACTCCAAAAAAAAAAACAAACAAAAAAAACCCACCAAACAACAAAACACAAAGTAATAACAACACCACCAATCAAAAACAGTCTGGAAATAATACAGGGGGCAAAATCAGAATTAAATTTTATGATTAAATAGAACTTGGGTTAGATATACATTTTAAATATCATTTTAATTCAGTGAATGGCTTAAATATTCAGTCAAGATAGAGGATAGATCACTTTTTAACTCTTTCTACAATGCAGGAAAACATACATTCTGTAAATTTGAAAAAGCTGCAAATATACAATTTTATATTTACCTTTAATTCTATGGTTTATCTTCCACTGCTCATGCCTCTGTCTTCATAAATGGTAATTTCAATCTAACAGCATGGCTGTTAAGAAAACACTGAATAGGACATAATATGTAAAAGAGGACTAGGGCAAGTTAATGTATGGGATCTGCACAAACTGTTTTCTCAGTCTACTTTGTTTAAAAACGTCTCCTAAGTTAAACACACTTTCTTCATCTTGCTGAAAATTTTTAGAAATGTAATTTCTTGTATTACTCTGCATGTAGTGTATATCTGTGGTAGCCCCCTGCCCTCCAATACTATGTTTTGGGAAAAATTTTTTTTTCTAAAAGGATGCTTTATTGTAGGATAAGTGAGTTCTTAACCAAGAATTCATGAAAGTAATGAATTCAGGGGTTGAAAATATCCTAAAATTACATGTAAAATTTTTCTTGGGAGAGGGCTCATGGCCTATGAAAGTTTAAGAACCATTGATGCAAAGTATAATAAAACTGGTAAAATTATTATTGGCCAGAAGGCCTGGGATTATCTGACCTATGTTTAAAAAAATTATTTTATCCATTACTCCAGTTATCAAGTTAAATTAGTTTTTTGCAATTTTATTTACCAAATTCACTTAGTAACTTTCAAAGCTTACTGCCTCTAAAAATATGCACAGTATGTCAAAGGTAATGAAATTATACATCTGGCAGCTGTAACTGATTTCAACTAGTCAGATGAACCCACGGAACTGCAATTCATTTGGATGACAAGTCTCACCACACATTATGAGTTTATGCATTTCAAAGGGGCTTTAGGTTCAGTTTCTGCAGCTGAAATGCATTACTCATACCACCCCCATTATTACTACAAGATGCCCTCAGAACCACCAAGAAAGACGGTAACCAGAATAACTAAACAACCACAGAATCCTGCATAATGCAAAGGCAGGAGAGACATATTTTAGGAAAAAATGGTGGAAGATAGGAGACTTATACATGCAATTCACATAAAGGTTACCGGGGTAAATCCATGAGAAGGTAAATTCTCTCTAGCCAGTGCCAAAGGGTACCATCAAAACTTCTTGTCATAGATATTTAGACCTTATGATCTGGGCTAAAAAGATACAACTCGAAGTCCTCTCTCGATAGGATCTGTTAAGAGGAGGCCCTGGGGAGCATATATCTTCTCATTCTGCTCTTGAATATATTTGGAGACTTTCTTCAGAACCTGATAGAAAGAAACAACAGTTTTTAAAATTGCATCAGATTTCCCTTTAAGTATCAGTTGGATCTCAAAATATTCAGGCAGAAGAATTAGTGTTCAAAACAAGTTATAAGGATATTCCTATGGAGGAATACAACTCTGATTATTTGCTCAATTGCATATAACACAGTACGATAAGCCCTTCAAGTCACAGCTACCTTCAATTCAGCTTAAGCACAAATGCATACAAAAGCATAAGAAGCAAGGCCCTCCTCCTTAGCTCTTATTCACCTCAATCCTAGATACAGAGAAATAATGATTATACACATAATGGTTAGGTAAGCTTTTCTCTCTCCCTGCTTGTAAAACGTTATTAATGTGATGTCTTCTAATATCAAGGAAGTTCGTGGTCTTTGCCTTTAACGCGTAAGAGCTACTACTTTTGCGTTTTCATCTATTTTAAGTGAAGATACAAAGTTGGCCTATGTTTAAAATTAAAAGTTTATTTCCTTTGTAAAGCATGTGGCCTTAGGTGCCATGGAGTTTCCAGTGACTACAAGTGTCTTATATCACTTCCATGGATGCACGTAGTGCTACTCTGTAGTTTGCTCTTGTGTCCTGGATGGTAACCTCAATTTATAAGTTTGGTATTAAGGTTGTAAAAGTCAAAGCAAATGTAGACACAAACCAGATAGGATATAAAGGAACTTCTGGAAATTGCCAAATCTCTAGCTTTAATAAGGGCAATTTTGAGACAGATAAGCTAGAAGAAAATAAATCTTAATAGCTATATCCAAAATCAAAGAGTTACATGTTTTATTTCAGGCTCAAAGTCATCATAACTGTTTTCTGGCTCCAATGTTCAAAGGGACTTTGATCCAGCTCTTTAATTACTATATATTTTTTTAAATTCACACTACTTGCATATGATAAAGTGACAGATAAATATGACTGCAACACAAAGAGAAAAAGAACTGTATGAAAATAAAGTAGGAAATTAAGACATGACTTTAGTTTAGCTGCTTAATGTACCAGGTCAAATTAACAAATTAGGATTTTACAATTTAGGTGCTTTGTATAAACCAGGAATTTAAAATTGTGGTTTATATTACAAATTTTCTTACTGAAGGAAAATTATTATAAACAGTTTACTCAGGTTCCATCATAGGGGAATAACAAAAGCTCATGTTTTAATGCTTTTTAAAAAAGAGTGATATTTAAAAAGCAATCTACAGCTCTTTATATATGAAATTAAGAACTCTATTTCTAAAGAAAATTTACTCTCTCCACCTAATTACCTAAAGTAATATATAATTCTTCTATTTTCAACTTTCAAAGACTTTGAGCTATGCTTGGTCTTTATAAGCAAAAAAATCTTAGGCACTAGTCTTCCTGTCAGTGTCAATTATGCTAAAATTCTGAAAAAAGGAAGTGGCCCATAAAGGTGCCCAACTCCGGACTCTCCATCTTCTCCAATTTCCTTCTTAGCTCACCTGCCAGAACTGGAAATTGGAGAGTCAGTCTCCTGTCATCCCAGCCCAGGAAGACTAGGGGGACATTCAGAAAAATGCTTGCATGGCTGGTTTCAAAGAAAGGATTCCTTCAGAACAGCTTTCCTCCCTCTTTCCTTGGATACAGGTTACAAGCAAAGAAATAACATTCCTTTTTTTTATTCAAGCAAAACTTAGTTGTACAAGGCTTTTATTTAAACTTTAATAACATTCATGTGGATGTATCAGTTCAGAAAGAAAACAATTACCTTTTCTTTTTATTTATTTATTTTTTTTAAAGATTTATTTATTTATGCATACAAGCACTGGGGTACAGGCCAGAGATATGGGGAGTGAGAGGATTCACCACAGAAAGCAGGGAGCAGAACAGGCAGATCAACGGAAGTACACTGCTGAGGGGAGCAGCGGGCGAGGCAGGAGAGGTCTGCTGCACCATGTGGGTCCCCCGCCTGGCTG